>WNWK01028947.1:0-24864 GCA_009830355.1 Cherax destructor | reverse complement strand
AAGGAAACACCAGAAAAAAATATCAATGATTATAAACACAAAGAAAAGCACATATATGTGAACACACATCTTAATATGCTCATTGAGAGAGAAAGAATAAACAAGCAATTTATTAACTATCCATCACCAATATTAACCATCAACCAGCCATAATTTCAACTAATCATCAACCATTCCTCACTATAACTCATCTACAAACATGCAACACCACAACACATAACATCTCACCATCACCCATCAGTATTTTCACGACAGTTAAGGAAATTGATTCAGAGGAGGAGGATGGACAGGGTGAGGTAGTAGCTTTTTCAGTGATTAAGGAAATGTGTTCTATGTGGACTAAGTTGGAGACATTTGTTGAGAAACACCAGCCTGAGCAAGCTGAAATAAGCCATCTCTGCAACCAGTTCAGTGACACAGCCATCAACTTATCAAAGTTCATAACATATCTCCATCGACTGTCACTGACCACAACTCACAATTAACATTACCTGGAGAGGTTTTCGGGAGTCAACGCCCCCGCGGCTCGGTCTGAGACCAGGCCTCATGGTTAATCAGGGTCTGATCAACCAAGCTGTTACTGCCGGCCGCACGCAAACTGACGTACGAACCACAGCCCGGTTGGTCAGGTACTGACTTTAGGTGCCTGTCCAGTGCCTTCTTGAAGACAGCCAGGGGTCTATTGATAATCCCCCTAATGTATGCTGGGAGGCAGTTGAACAGTCTTGGTCCCCGGACACTTATTGTGTTGTCTCTCAGTGTACTCGTGGCGCCCCTGCTTTTCATCGGGGAAATGTTGCATCTCCTGCCGAGTCTTTTGCTTACATAGGGAGTGATTTTCGTGTGCACGTTTGGTACCAATCCCTTCAGGCGAGGCCACTCAATGAAATTTTGGGAGTTCTATTTATATTATACAATTTATCTACATTAAATATACGAATTTTTGTTTAATTATCAGTTAAAGTACGTTTGTGAATGTTTTATTGTGTGTTTATGAGTGCTCGTGTGCTAATGTTTGTCCACCTCCACGAGTGTTGAACTTTTTATTTTCATTTGGTTATTTATCTTATATATTTGCAAGACGCGCAGTGGTTACAAGCGCCGTGCACAATGGAAATAAATCACTTTGTCTGACGTTTTTAGGTTATCCTGGGTAATTTACTCATATGTTACTATGTATGATAATTTGTTTAACTATTTATGTGTACTTGTACCTAAATAAACTTACACACACACTTATTTTCACGCTCATTTGCATATTTCCGCAAAGGCAGCAGCGGATTCACCATCATTTATGCACGCACAAAACAACGCACGTGTGCGCGCGCGCACACGCACACACACACAATGTCCCCCTTTGCCACACACACACACACACATATATACACAAATTTGTACCCATTTATATACACACTCTCCCTCACGGTTGTTAAAATTATGTTTGTCTTCTCAAAATAAAATCGAAAAGTTGGAGGCAGAAAAAATCGGACTTCCTCAGTGATCCAGAATTCAGAAACTTTATATATTTCAATATTCTGATGCAGAATGTTGGTTCTCGCCATTTTGAAGACACTTTTGCTAAAGAATACTCTTATGAATTATCTTTTGGAAGATAAAGTTTAGCTGAAAAACTTTATTAAAAAATTTGGGAAGTTTTTCTCTTTTCTAACATTTTGACTTCTTAACCTTCTTTAAATTCAAATTCTGGATTATAAATAGAGATATTTCCAAAAAACATAAAACCCATAAATGTTACATGTTGATTAAAATAAAAGAATTTTTCAGCATTGTTAGCATATACCTTGATGGTGTGGCACACAATGTTATTTCTTTAATCTTAATGTTTATCCCATAACGAATACTTAATGTTAATGTTTAGGTTGAGTTCACTTTGAATGTAAACATGGTGCAACTCAGAGCAATTAAAACTAGTAAACTTCTGTTTATGATTAACTGCTAACTTAATAATTTGGATATAAGGAAGTAAATCACATCAAACTCAAGACACAACACAATGGAACATTAAAACAACTTAGGCAACACACCTGAGGTGACCAACACAGTTCCTCACGAAACTGTTTTTTTTTCAAAATAATTTAATCTGGTGTGTTCACATTGTGGCCAAGAAAGAAACGAGCACTTCATTAACTATCCATTACTGCAAATCACCAGTAACTCAAAATTTCAACTCATCTTCAACATTAATCTTCAAACTCATCATCAGTCGTCTCTTACCACAACTCACTATAATTCATAATCCGTTACCACAATTCCTCATCAACTATCCATTACCTCAACTCATCAGAAATCAATCGCCACAACTCACCATCAACCATCTATCATCTCAACTCACAATAAACCATACATCACCACAACTCACTTTAAAATATCCATCACAATGCATCATCATCCATCCATAACCAAAAATTGCCATCAATCATCCATAACCACAACTCACCATAACCACAAATGCAACTTACCATTAATTCAACAGATTATAAACCCTCCATCACCACAACTCACTATCAACCATCCATCACAACTCACCCTAACCATTCACCACCACAACTCACTACCAACCATCCACATTATATAAAGCATTACTCACATGTGTCTATACAGGAGTGAAAAACATTTAGTGTTTTATGTGAATGTTCAATGAATGTTCTATTCAAGATCAAAATGTTAGGTACATGTTCTGTTTCTAATCAACATGTTCATTAAAATTTCTGACCCACATCAACGTGTTCAGTACGTGTTCTGTACCAGATCTACATTGTATGTGAATATAAAGTCAAGAAAAATTTCCAACCAGCTTGAATATCTTAGGGCAAACCTATCTTGAATTTATTAGTTGCTGGCTTAAGAAAATCTTGTTATAAATCTAGTAATTGCTACTTAGCACCATCTTCCTACATTTATACTCAAGGGTACCTCATATTACTTGTACGTGGTTACTCATAGGTCCCTCGTACCTTCCTTGCATAGTAACTCGTAGGTCCCTCATGACATAAGGTTTCTAATAGGTCCTTCATAACTTACTATGAGGATGCCCATGCATCCATGCTATGTCAGGCATGACAGATGCAGGCAAATACATGTCCTGTATACGTCAAAAATTAAAAATTAAACAAAATCATGGTTCTTAAATATTCTGTGAAGAGATTCACCATAGGGTTGAGGACACATGAGTGAGAGAGCCTTCTGGTATTCAAATTTTACCTCATCTCTCGAGAATGAAGAAAAAGTATTGAAATGAAGTTATACCTCAGCGAAAATCCTTTATGTATCTTCTGATACCATTTTAATAACTCCTAAATAGTAAAGTAAAATGATAAGCGTTCATATATATATAACAAATCTAAAAAATCTAAAAAATAAAAAAATTAATCTCGGTAAGATCTGCTTGCCCAGTTAAATAATCATATATCAATTGTGTTTTTTTATGAGAAATCGAAATTGCGACCACTGTCAGCCTCAGAGTTATCTCTGAGTTACCAGACCTTGCCACGTGGAGGCCAGTGGTTCGTCTTTAAGGTCCACCCCCCCACTTACTGTGTTTTTGATGCTTTCCTCAGGTCCATGTGCCCAGGAGTCCATCTGTGTCCCCTCAGATATTCTCCCTTCACCACTTCCCCAAGGTCTGCCTCATCAACCAGTCTCCCCCATATTTCTCAGGTCCATGTGTCCAGAAGTCCATCTGTCCGCCTCAGATATTCTCCCTTCCCCACTTCCCCAAGGTCTGCCTCATCAACCAGTCTCCCCCATATTTCCTCAGGTCCATGTGCCCAGGAGTCCATCTGTGTCCCCTCAGATATTCTCCCTTCCCCACTTCCCCAAGGTCTGCCTCATCAACCAGTCTCCCCCATATTTCCCAGGTCCATGTGTCCAGGAGTCCATCTGTGTCCCCTCAGATATTCTCCCTTCCCCATTTCCCCAAGGTCTGCTTCATCAACCAGTCTCCCCCAAATTTCCCAGGTCCATGTGTCCAGAAGTCCATCTGTCCGCCTCAGATATTCTCCCTTCCCCACTTCCCCAAGGTATCCTCGCCTTTCCCAGGTCCATGTGTCCAGGAATCCATCCGTGGGCCCCCGGATGTCTCCCCTTCCTCACTTCCCTTAGGTTATATACCAGTCTCAGCCTTCCCCAGGTTATGTATCCCGAAGTCAGCTCAGCCACCCCCAGTGATCTAGCCAGATGAGAACGTGGCCTTGTCTAGCTGGTCTACGGTAGAGACTGTCCAGGTGGGTGGAATTACTGGAGGTGACACACAGAAAACTGCGTCCAGTAATTACACCCACCAAGACAGCCACGACCGTACACCAGCTAGACGCAGCCAAGCTACCCTCCAGTTCCCCCACCAAGGTGAGGCCACTCAATAAAATTTTGGGAGTTCTATTTATATTATACAATTCAACAACATTAAATGTATATTTTTTTCACTTAATTAGCAGTTAAAGTGTGCTTGTGAATGTTTTATTCTGTATGGATGAATGCTCTTGTGTTAATCTATTTGTCCACCTCCACGAGAACTATAATAAGTGTTGAACTGTATGTTTTTATTTGGTTATTAATCTTATGTATTTGCAAGACGAGCAGTTACAAGCGCATAATGGAAATAACTTACTTTGTCTGACTTTTTTGGGTTATCCTGGGTAATTTACTCATATGTTATTATGTATGATAAATTGTGTAACTTTATTTATGTGTACCTGTGCCTAAATAAACTTACTTATGCACACACACACTTATTTGCGCATTTTTACAACCGCAGCCTCCGGATTCACCATCATTCATACACGCACTAAACAACGCACACGCTCACACACATACAAACACGCTCACACACACACACACACACACACACACACACACACACACACACACACACGCTCACAAACACACACACACACACACACACACACACACACACATGTATATAATACACTGATCGCCTTTTACACTAATATCCTTGTTATTACAAATACACACACACGCACACACGCCCATCTATGCCACACACACACGCCCATCTATGCAACACACACACGCCCATCTATGCAACACACACACGCCCATCTATGCCACACACACATATGTATACAAATTTGTATCCATTTATGAATGCAGTCTCCCTTAAGGTTTTTAAAATTATGTTTGTCCATTGAAAATAAAATCGACACGCTGTAGGCAGAAAAAATCAGACTTCCTCACGTTAGGGAATTCAGGAACTTTATATATTTCAATATTCTGATGGAAAATGTTGGTTTTCGCCATTTTGAAGACATCCATTGTGAAATTTGTGAAAAGTGACTAGTTTGAGATACTTTTGGTAAGGAAAACTCTTGTGAATTATCTTATGGAAGATAAAGTTTAGCTAGAAATCATTTTTAAATAATTTAACAAATTTCTCTCTATTCTCATATTTTCACTTTCCTAACATCTTCTAAACATTATGTCTCCCCACACACTATAAACATTGTCTCCAACACCCACTATAAACATTATGTCTCCCCACACACTATAAACATTATGTCTCCAACACACACTATAAACATTATGTCTCCCCACACACTATAAACATTATTGGGGATATTCATCCCTTGACATGAAAAACTAATATGGTGGGTCTAGCCCACTCGTCACTGCGCCTCCGACTCGCTAAGATTCTACATTATGTTATCATGTCCTGTGATGTGTAAATATCAGCAAAATTATAAAATTAATGTTGTATTGTAATGTACTACGATGTTTAATTGTTAGCATGTGTTATACCCTGAATGGTGTGGCACACAATGCTGTTTCTTCAATATTTATGCTTATGCCATTAAGAATACTTAATGTTTAAGGTGTATTTGCTTCGTAACTAAACATCGTGCTGTTCTTAGCAGTTAAAAATAGTAAACTTTCATTTACGAATAACTGCTAACATAACTATTTTTCAATTGGTAAAATTTTCTTAAAAGTTGTAGCATTTGAGGAGTGGCAAGAACTCCGGAAGAAAGTTGAAGAGTGGCAAGAACTCCGGAAGAAAGTTGAAGAGTGGCAAGAACTCCGGAAGAAAGTTGAAGAGTGGCAAGAACTCCGGAAGAAAGTTGAAGAGTGGCAAGAACTCCGGAAGAAAGTTGAAGAGTGGCAAGAACTCCGGAAGAAAGCTGAGAGTTCAACAAATATTTATTATAACATTCAGCAACACAAAATATTACTATCGAGTCAATAATTACAGTTAGCTAATTATCATATAAATTGTACAAAATAATAAGATAACAAGCAAAGATAATGAAATTTAGCCAGTAAACGGATGATAACATTAGTAGTACATAGTAATGATGATAGTAATAATGATAACAGCAACAGTGTTAATGCTATCAGTAGTCTAAACTCTTCTTCCTATTAAATATTCATGAATATCAGCAAAAATGAATAAAAAATTTATTCAGCTTTTCATCTTTGGCTGTGTCATCCTTGTCAATGTGACTGTAAGATGTGTAGGATGGGGAGAGAACCTTTCAGCATACTAAATTCCATCATGTCTAGACAGTTGCAAAGTTAGCTAGAATGTAGGTATCCCTTCTCAGCAGACAGCTTGTATACACCCTGTGATGCCTTACAATAACTCCCAAACAGTAATGGATAGAAAGAACGTCTTTTTAAAGGCAAACACACAAACATTCGAGCTGATACAATGTAACAATATCTTATATTGTTCATTATTAATTTAACTTCAGAACTTGGAAGGTGGTTTAAATAAGTGTTGACATATTAACATATCAGGAAGATCCGCAGGCAGACTGTGGGGTCGACTGGTGGTGTTCTTACTCTTGCCGGGTCGAGTCCTCAGATCACTCTTATTTTTACTCTTTGTTTTTTTAATAAATAAGTTTCACAGTTTACGGAATGTGGTGTGACTGAGGTCATCCAGCACATCTGTCATCAGATAAAAATGTGGCGAGTTTGGTCAAATCTGGTTATATTGTTTTGATGGGCTGTGCTCAGATTGTGACCAACTGTAATTAATGTTTGTAACAGATTTTTGTAAACATTTATATATTGTATAAAGAAAAATTCACCAGTTTCGTGAAAATCAAATAACAAATTACCCAATCGAGGAAGAACATAGAGGCCCAATACCGTGACTGGACAATACACAACCCACACATACCAGGAAGGAACTGGAGAGTGTTTTGACGTGAGTGTAGTTGGGTTACCATCCGCGTCAGTAAGCATCAGGGAACACCAACACTGTTTAGGTCGGCTGCTGGTGCATTAACTCTCCAATTTACAAACTCTTCCTGGTTAATAAACATGACAGCCGTTATTTGTGCCTCATCCTCTTCAATTACATTAATACGAAAGACTAATTAATACAATAGAATGTTACTTTTTCTTGTTAAGCAATGCAAATGTAATCAGGCACTTGTGACAAATTTATACAAGTTAGCAAGTAACAGAGACGACTATAGTGGAAAACTCCCTTGAACTTACATTCACAACTCAAGTTGTTCAAGAGAGTGTGTCAACCAAATTAAGTTTCCAAGAATCAGTACAAGTTGCAGAGCAAACCTTCATTGACAATGGTCAACGTTTCGCTTTGTTCTTCAACGTGTCTCTTCCTGGATGGAAATAAATGGTACAGACACAATTTAAATATAAACATTTAAGCAGCATAATGTGATCCTTTATTGACAACGTTTCGCCCACGCAGTGGGCTTTATCAAGTTACAAACAGATCTGTTTGTGACTTGATAAAGCCCACTCTGTGGGCGAAAAGTTGTCAATAAAAATTCACATTATACTGCTTAATTGTTTATATTTCCAGTGTCTCTTCCTCAATACTGATTCACGAAATTGCACTGGCCTGGTGTTTTACGATTCCCTCGCCATGGGTTCTAGTCCCACCTGTTCCGGGGTTTCTTCCTCACTACTGACTGCAGTTTGCTATTTGGATAGAAACTCAATTTCAAAGACGAACATTATAACTAGAACCAAATAAGTGATGAATATTGTTGCTAGATAAGCGCGAGTAACAAGAATATAAACCACTGCCTCAAGAGAATGGGCACAGTGACACTGAAAATATGTTCAAGGCAAATGCCGCGTGAAGACAATGTAAATTTGTAGGAACATATGAAAGGAGGAGCACTGCAACAGGCCTACTGGCCCATAGCTTGGCAGGTCATTGTCAAACTCAAACCCACTAACAAAAATATTCACTAACGATGTTCTCTCTACAGTCAGAGGCAAAATTACTGAAGTTCCAGACATGGAAAAGGAAGAGAGAGTGGTTAGAAAAAAATTGAGTATTGACCCAAAACTTAAAACCTTATTCAATATCCTGACGAGACCTAGAAAGCAATGTAATAAACAAAGCTCATATTGTAGATGAATGGTTCAGAGAACCGACAAGTTGATAAATTAGACACATATGCAACATTTGGGGATCTTTATTGAGGAAACGTTTCGCCACAAAGTGGCTTCATCAGTGCAACACAGAGAAAAAGTGCAGTTGCGAGTGTTGCACATGAGTCTAATTCAACACAGTACTAGTTGCCTAAAATCGTCTTCCGCCTTTCACCGCCCTCCACTGCTGTTGGTATCCCATCTTTGGCAGTGTGGCAGCAAGAAGCGAATGGTCAGAGACCCTTCTTCCATATTATCCCTGGCAGTGTAGTAGGATGTGGTGAAGGATAGGGAGAGATCCTTCTGGTACACCATGATTGGTAGTGTGACAGAAAAGAGTAGAGGGCGGAAAGAGATAATTCTAGTATATATATACTAAGTATATGTGTTTAAGGCAAAACATATTTTCTTTTAAACTTAAAGGAATAAATTAATGTTTATATATCTATTAACTGGAAGATGTTTGAGTGATGGTGTTGTACCTCACAGGTCCACTCCACACACTTGTCTTCTTCACAAGGTCCACTCCAAAGTGTATGTCACTCTCTAGTCACTCACACACTTGTCACTCCGAAGTCCCTCCACAAGGTGTTGCACTCACCAGGTCCTCCACACCTTGTCACTCTCACCAGGTCCACTCCACAAGTGTGTTGTCACTCACCAGGTCCACTCCACAAGTGTGTTGTCACTCACCAGGTCCACTCCACAAGTGTGTTGCCACTCTCACCAGGTCCACTCCACAAGTGTGTTTCACTCTCACCAGGTCCACTCCACAAGTGTTGTCACTCTCACCAGGTCCACTCCACAAGTGTTGTCACTCTCACCAGGTCCACTCCACAAGTGTTGTCACTCTCACCAGGTCCACTCCACAAGTGTGTTGCCCCTCACCAGGTCCACTCCACAAGTATGTTGTCACTCACCAGGTCCACTCCACAAGTGTGTTCTCCAGTCCACTTCACATGTTTGTCATCTACAGTCCATCCAAATTTTTCACTAAGTCCTACAAGGATGCTCACCAGGGCCTCAAGTGTTGTCACTCTCAGTCCACCACAGTCTGTCACTCACAGTCACTCCACAAGGTAGTTGTACTCAAGGTCACTCCAAGTGTTTTCCTTACAGGTCCTCAAAGTGTTTCCCTAACTAGTCCACTCACATAGTTGTTGCCATTCACCAGGTCCACTCCAAAGTGTTGTCACTTCATAGGTACTACAGTTGTTCACTACAGTACTATAAGTGTTTCATTACAGTACTAAATTGTCACTCATATCACTATAAATGTGTTGCCATCTCCAGGTCCACTGGCAAGTGAGATCACTCTAATTAAGTCCTTCCACAAATGTTTGTCACTACGGTCCCTCCACAAGTGTATTGTACTCACGGTCCTCCAAGTGTGTATGTCACTCACAGGTCCAATTCACAAGTGTGTTGCCACTCACCAGGTCCACTCCACAATGTTGAAAACTCTCACCTCACCCACATGTTTGTACTCACAGGTCCATCTAAGTGTTGTCCTACCACAGGTCCACCCAAAGTTTGGTCCTCTACCAGGCCCTCACAAGTGTTGTCACACCAGGTCCCTCCACAAGTGTTTATCACAGGTCCACCACAACTAGAGTTCTTCCTTTTTTTTTATTTTTCATATTTTAAATAAATGATCACATAATTTACGATGTCATGAGTTATTGAGAGTCATTAGCACAATCTGCAATTCACAAAATAAGCGTAGTGAGTATGGTGAAGTCTGCTTATTTCTTGACTTGCTGAGATGTTTTAACTGTAACTTATAATATATATATATATGTCGTGCCGATTAGGTAAAACTGGTCAATTAGCAAGAACTCATTTAAAATTAAGTCCTTTCTAAAATTTTCTCTTATACTTTAAAGATATATATTTTTCATTTACGTTAATGTAAAATTTATAATTTTGTACCAAAGATACTTAGAAAACCTACCTAACCTTATTATAACAAGCTCAATTTAATTTAGCTTAATCCAACAAATATATTTTAGATACATTTACAATAATTTAATAATAAACAAACACAATGAAATATATTTTTTCGTTAGGTTCAGAATGATTTTTGCGAAATTATTGCATACACAAATTTTCGCTTGTCTTATATGGCAAGAAGAGCGTTGCTATTTAAGCCAAAATCGGAAGTTTTACCTAATCGGCACGACATATATATGCCATGCCAGGCGCTGGCATGGCAAGACGTGTGGCGGGCCAGCTGTGGGATTTTCAAGGATAAGTACTGATCAACGAGGCTGACCAGATCTAAGACTAAACAGGACTCAGTGTGAATACTTTGGGAAGATTCCAGGCAGTGAGAAACATTACAGTGCATCGTTTCAACGTAAATAGTTGGTTTGATATTTTATTTGACATCCCATCTGCATGTGGAAGTGATGTACAGTTTGTGAAGGTTGGTGAGTGGTGGTAGTGTGGAAGATGGCCAGTGTGGGTGGGGGAGAATAAAGCCTACAGTGTGTGGGAGTGCCGGCCAAGATTATCTCGTATACAAACCTCGAAAATCTCTCATAAAAACATCAACCTCCAGCACCATGGGCCATGCTTCCAGTTAACCTAGAAATGATTACGTGTCGTTGCATGGAATAATTAGAGGCATATGTTATGGAAAAACAATGTGGGGTTAATGTTAACGAGGGAGTGACCAGCCAGTGCCTCCTCCCCACGCCACGGGGAGGGGAAGAGGCGCTGTGTGTAGGTGGTGAGGGAAGACACTGGTGTTCAACAGTGCACATACCCACATCTTTCATGACGTACATGGAAAACAAATAATGTTGTGTATTGTGTGTGTTGTGTGTATTGTAAGACAGTGTGAACAATATATAGAGTGCAAAGTCCATGTGTAGTGTACTCCCCTCACTCCTCTCCCCTGGCAACACCACCCACCTGCCTCCCACCAATACCTGCGCCTCTCCCACCCAACTACCTGCGCCTCTCCCACCCAAATCCCAGCGACACCCCACAAGCCTTACCAGGCCACCACGGTCAAGTTCACTACCTCCCACGCACCTTACCCACCCAGCATGTCGTACTCCACGACAGTCTACTTAGCCAGATGAATGCCAGTCAGTCAGTCAGGAAGCAAGCAGCCAGGGAAATGGCACGACTGGCAATACTAGGAGAGACAAGTGTCGGTCGTGTTTACAGCTTCGTTGTCTCAACTCACTACCTCCGTAAACATGGTAGCTGCCCGGTTCAGGATGTCCTCCTGTGGAAAGTGATAAGACACCAGAGCCACTTGAAGCACCTAACCCACTCAACAGATCTCATCAGATAATATCTTGGAAGCAATTAAAGCAACAGGTACCAGGACACTCAACATATTCCCAAAGCAGCCCGTCCACAAGGCTGGAAACATTTTGGCAATGTCTGCTTAGCTGTGCCAGAAAGAAGGGAAAGAGGCTAGCCTCAATGATCATTAAATCTTAAGAGACTTTCCTAGAACTGATAACCTCATTCACCTTCCCCATCAACAAAAATGGGAGAGGCAGAACCCCACTCACTCCACTGACAGGAAAAAATCAGAGTCCAAGTGAGCAAGAAAATTGAAGAGGGCAACACAGTGGGAGCAATCAGAATTATCACCAGTGAAGATACAGTTGCCCCCAGGGATGCTGACACTGCTGAAGCACTTAGAGGAAAGCATCCTGCCAGGAAACCAGGGTACCAACAGTTCCAACACCTCTGTCCCACTGTGGAACCACTGATTGTGCAAGACTCGGACATTTACAAAGCAATAATGTCATTCCCGTCCGGCTCTGCTGGGGTTACACTGGAATAAGGAAACAAACAGAATTTAAAGGAAATGGTCAATCCAGTTATCGGGAGATTGCAGAGACACGCTTTCAGAGATCACAAGGTTCGTCAACAATTCCTTGGCTGGTCTGATTCCTGACGAAATTAAACCTTTCTTTTTTGGTGCATCACTTTGTGCCCTTAAAAAGAAGGATGGAGGAATTAGACCAATCGCAGTGGGCAACACGTTTCGCCGCCTCGTTTCTAAAGCTGCTGTCAGAAGTATTCGCGCAGAGGCGGCCATTTTTCTTCAACCAAACCAGCTTGGCTTTGGGGTCTCTCAAGGAAGTGAAGCAGCGGTTCATGCAACAAGGGCCTTACCTCCACCACTACTACCAGCCTTACCTCCACCACTACTACCAGCCTTACCTCCACCACTACTACTACCACTACCAGCCTTACCTCTACCACTACTACTATCACTACCAGCATTACCTCTACCACTACTACTATCACTACCAGCCTTACCTCTACCACTACTACTACCACTACCAGCCTTACCTCTACCACTACTACTACCACCACCAGCCTTACCTCTACCACTACTACTACCACTACCAGCCTTACCTCTACCACTACTACTATCACTACCAGCCTTACCTCTACCACTACTACTACCACTACCAGCATTAGTTCTACCACCACTACTACCACTTCCAGCTTTATCTCTACCACTACTACTACTACCACTACCTGCCTTACCTCTACCACTACTACTACCACTACCAGCCTTAGCTCTACCACTACCAGCCTTACCTCTACCACTACTACTACCACTACCAGCCTTACTTCTACCACTACTACTACCACTACCAGCCTTACCTCTACCACTACTACTACCACTACCAGCCTTACCTCTACCACTATCACTACCAGCCTTACCTCTACCAATACTATTACCACTACCAGCCTTACCTCTATCACTACTACTAATACCACTACCAGCCTTACCTCTATCACTACTACTATCACTACTACTATCACTATCAGCCTTACCTCTACCAATACTACTATCACTACTTCTACAACTATCAGCCTTACCTCTATCACTACTAGTACTACTACCACTACCAGTCTTACCTCTACCACATCTACTACCACTAACAGCCTTACCTCTACCACTGCTACTACCACTACCAGCCTTACTTCTACCACTGCTACTACCACTACCACTTCCACTACCAGCCTTTCCTCTACCACTACTACTACCACTACCTGCGTTACTTCTACTACCACTACCAGCCTTACTTCTACCATTACTACTACCACTACCAGCCTTACCTCTATCAATACTACTACCATTACTAGCCTAAAATCTACCACTGCTACTACCACTACCACTTCCACTACCAGCCTCACCTCTACCACTACTCCTACCACCTCTCTTGTCCCGTCCCTGCCAGCTGGCCTGTTTATACTGGCTCCTTCTCTCCTTCCTCTTTGTGTGACTTTGTAAATGGTTCAATTAGGACCGAAACGTCGTGGTAAGTTCCCATCTCCTATATGTGTTATTTGTGTAATGTCACCAGCGACAGAAATCACATGTAATGTCACTTGCAACTGACTTCATTCACAAAACTGCAGTTAAGGTCACCTGCTGACTTCGTTCACCAGGTTGCAAGAAAGGTCATCTTCAGACTTATCAAAGGAAGGTTCATAAGCCACGGTAAGGTCACTTCATAATAACTTCATTTGCGTGGTTAATTTACCGCGGCAAAATAAGATAATATCGAGATGTTCCACAATAAAAGTCCAAAATAGCACCTAATGATTGTTGAAATGTCCGAGACATCAGTTACTGAAAGACAGGCACATGAAAAAACATTACACTTTATTATAGCGAAGTTTCGCCCAAGGGAAACTTGATCAAGTTGATAATAAACTTGGCCGCAAATTCGTTTTAATGAACAAAAATTATATTTTATTAGTCTTTCTTTCGTGTGAGTTATTTAGAAGAATGTCGGTAAGATCCGTAGGAGTCCTGCTAAAATTCATCGCCTGGAAAATAGGAATCAATCAGACTTGGTCCTAAGAAAAAGAGGAGATAACGGCAGTTTATCGGACTGAGAGCCTGACTGAGAGCCTGACTGAGAGCCTGACTGAGAACCTGACTTAGAGGTCAGCCTGTGAGAGTAACTGAAACATTCTGTGACCAAACCGTAGAGTTTCCGTGGGTAAATTCTTTCTTTAATGAAGGTCGATCGTTTACTTCTTTCCTTCCCTTTCATTGGTGTTGCGGCCCCCTACCTAACATGGCTGTTAGGTAGTTTACCTGCCGGCCGGCGGTTCCACTGGGTACCATCAGATCCAATGTTGGACCGCTGAGCCGGCTGGACTGACAGTGTTAACCAGACTCTCCCATATACAACACTGGAGAGTTCAAGACTCTCGCATACACTACTGGAGTTCGCCAGGCAGACCTGCTTCAGAGGTGTAGACTCTCGCAGTGTGGTGCTGGTGACAGGCCTACAGTGCTCCAGTGCAGAGAACTGGAAGCTCTATCCTCTCTAGACCGTGTTACTCGAAAGCAACTCTGTACTTGTGATGTTTGCAAGGCCAAGTACAGTGATGGTGTTCTCTTCCAGCTTGATATCAGGACACTGTAGCATTATGAGGAGAGCGGCAAGTCTGGTCACCAGAATTACACTATCTACTGGCTTATACATCGTACCGTCTGATGTACCTGCGAGTATGTACTTGAAAATAGACTGTTGTACCTGAAATTATGTACCTGAAATGTTGTCTTGTGTGACACTGGTTGTGTCTTGTGTGAACCTGGTTGTGTCTTGTGTGACACTGGTTGTGTCTTGTGTGACACTGGTTGTGTCTTGTGTGACACTGGTTGTGTCTTGTGTGACACTGGTTGTGTCTTGTGTGACACTGGTTGTGTCTTGTGTGACACTGGTTGTGTCTTGTGTGACACTGGTTGTGTCTTGTGTGACACTGGTTGTGTCTTGTGTGACACTGGTTGTGTCTTGTGTGACACTGGTTGTGTCTTGTGTGACACTGGTTGTGTCTTGTGTGACACTGGTTGTGTCTTGTGTGACACTGGTTGTGTCTTGTGTGACACTGGTTGTGTCTTGTGTGACACTGGTTGTGTCTTGTGTGACACTGGTTGTGTCTTGTGTGACACTGGTTGTGTCTTGTGTGACACTGGTTGTGTCTTGTGTGACACTGGTTGTGTCTTGTGTGACACTGGTTGTGTCTTGTGTGACACTGGTTGTGCCTTGTGTGACACTGGTTGTGCCTTGTGTGACACTGGTTGTGCCTTGTGTGACACTGGTTGTGTCTTGTGTGACACTGGTTGTGTCTTGTGTGACACTGGTTGTGTCTTGTGTGACACTGGTAATGTTACCCGGAGTTTCAGGTATTTAGTGGTGTATTCAGAGAGTTTGTGACGGTGGCACGACACAAGTTGAGTCGTGTATTTGGTGTGTCAAGACGCGGTGCACAGGATTGTACTAGAGAATGGGTTCATGATGCAGGGGGCGTGCCATGTGGCACAGAGAAGGTGTCGTGTGACACTGAGCGATGGCGTGTATAACACAGAGACAAGGGTGTCTGAGGACACGGTGGAGAAGGAGTATCATGACGAGGTATGGCAGTGTCCTGCGTGACACTTGAAGATGGCAGCCACTTGACACTAGCACTGGTAGTGTCCTGGGTGACACTTCAAGACGGCAGCCACTTGATAAGCACTAAGTATATGATTTGCTTGTGATATTTTATTGTACTATGATTTTGTGAATATAAATGTTTTTACACAGATTATAAGATTATGTTTTATTCAGATCATATGTTTTTATATTAATAATATAATATATTAAATATTTGAAATCAGAGAGATTGTACCTGTTATCCCGAACAGTCTCTTTATTACAAATGAATATGTTTTTTTTTTTGTAATATGAGTGGCCTGTCCGGGATAATATTGTTTGTCCGGGAATTGACTGTTCGGGATAAATTTTATATTACGTAGTACTTGAAATAATAATAAATATCTTTGTGTGACCAAACCGTAGAGTTTCCGTGGGTAAATTCTTTCTTTAATGAAGGTCGATCGTTTACTTCTTTCCTTCCCTTTCATTGGCTTTCTATCTGTTAATATCTCTCTCTCTCTCTCTCTCTCTCTCTCTCTCTCTCTCTCTCTCTCTCTCTCTCTCTCTCTCTCTCTCTCTCTCTCTCTCTCTCTCTCCATACTTTGTTAGCTTTTCATCTCATTTGTATTCAATAAAGAAACGGTGAAGAGATATACTCAGCGTTATGTCTCGCCTCAGGTGATGCTGAGACAGTAAAAGAGAGGGAAGTACGTCTCTCCACCAGACGATGCTGAGACAGTAAAAGAGAGGGAAGTACGTCTCTCCACTAGACGATGCTGGGACAGTAAAAGAGAGGGAAGTACGTCTCTCCACTAGACGATGCTGGGACAGTAAAAGAGAGGGAAGTACGTCTCTCCACTAGACGATGCTGAGACAGTAAAAGAGAGGGAAGTACGTCTCTCCACTAGACGATGCTGGGACAGTAAAAGAGAGGGAAGTACGTCTCTCCACTAGACGATGCTGAGACAGTAAAAGAGAGGGAAGTACGTCTCTCCACTAGACGATACTGAGACAGTAAAAGAGAGGGAAGTACGTCTCTCCACTAGACGATGCTGGGACAGTAAAAGAGAGGGAAGTACGTCTCTCCACCAGACGATGCTGAGACAGTAAAAGAGAGGGAAGTACGTCTCTCCACTAGACGATGCTGGGACAGTAAAAGAGAGGGAAGTACGTCTCTCCACTAGACGATGCTGGGACAGTAAAAGAGAGGGAAGTACGTCTCTCCACTAGACGATGCTGGGACAGTAAAAGAGAGGGAAGTACGTCTCTCCACCAGACGATGCTGGGACAGTGTAGCAGACAGAAAGTTTTTTGACGTTTCTTCGGAGACGATTCTGCAGTTTGTGAATTGAGTGATTCTTTTTGACTCTTCTTAATACTTTTAGGTATGTGTGGACATACAGCAGTCATGTGTCAGCGTGTTAGAAAGGGGTGAGTGGACACGAATGGTTTTTGGGACTTGACGAGCTGTTGGAGTGTGAGCAGGGTAATATTTTGTGAAGGGATTCAGGAAAATCGGTTAGCCGGACTTGTGTACTGGATGTGGGGACGTACAGTGGCTGCACCTTAAAGAAGGAGTTTCGGATATTTGGATATATAGTGTGAATGATGGCGAAAGTGTTTTGTTTTTCGGGTCACCCTTCCTCGGTAGGATACGGCTGCTTTGTTGAAAGAAGAAGACATACAAGGATAGTGAGGCTCAGGTTAGTTTGTAGGAAAGAAGGAGATTATTTTACAGTAAAAGTAGGCCTTAGACAGGGATGTGTAATGTCACCATGTTTGTTAAATATATTTATAGATGGGGCTATGAATCATAGAATTGATGAGGGAAAAAAGGTGAGTGGTGCACTGAGAAGTCTGTGGAGACAAAGAACGTTATCCATGGAAGCAAAAACGGAAATGTATGAGAGTATAGCTCTTATATGGGTGTGAAGCATGGGTGGTGAATGTTGCAACAAGGGAAAGGCTGAAGGCAGTGGAGATGTCGTGTCTTAGCGCAATGTGTGGTGTGAATATAATGCAGAGAATCCGTAGTCTGGAAATTAGGAGGTGTGTGGTTACTAAAAGTATTGTCCAGAGGGTTGAGGAGGGGTTGTTGAGGTGGTTCGGACATTTAGAGAGGATGGAACGAAATTGAATGACCTGGAGAGCGTATAAATCTGTAGTGGAAGGAAGGCGGGGTATGGGTTAGCCTAGGGAAGGTTGGAGGGAGGAGGTAAAGAAGGTTTTGTGTGCGAGGTGCTTGGACTTCCAGCAAGCATGAGTGAGCGTGTTAGATAGGAGCGAATGGAAACAAATGGTTTTTAGGACTTGCAGTGTGAGCAAGGTAACATTTATGAAGGGATTCAGGGAATCCATCAGGCCGGACTTGAGTCCTGGAGGTGGAAAGTACATTATTATTATTATTATAATCATGGGTAGCACTAAACTCGTAGGATTATACAGCACATGTGGTTGAGAGGGGATGAAAGGTATTCAGGCTAAATTCAGGGAACTGGAACACAGAGCCAATTCCCTAGATCAAGAGCCCCTCACTAGCATCAAGGAACCTCCCTTGAGGGGAGTGGGAAGTACAGTGACTGCACTCTGAAGGAGGAATGTTGGTAAGATACAGTTTTATAACTGTAGTGTAGGTGCGCCTCTGGCACGAGGCGCACCTACACGCCTCTTGCCCAAAATGAACCCATTGCCTGATAATCATATTTTATACATTACATGATGTTGTTGATGGAATACAACACCGGTAACCTGATGAAATATATGCAACACTTAGTGTTCTTTATCTCTGAAAAGATTCGCCTGCACAACCAAATACTGACCCCCAGTGTAACACTGACCCCCAGTGTAACACTGACCCCCAGTGTAACACTGACCCCCAGTGTAACACTGACCCCCAGTGTAACACTGACCCCCAGTGTAACACTGACCCCCAGTGTAACACTGACTCCCAGTGTAACACTGACCCCCAGTGTAACACTTGCCAGTATTCGACTAAATAATTCTGTTGTATATAATCGTGATATAACAGAGCGCACTAAGGACAATATTAGGTAAAACTGGTGAGTTTGGCTTAAATAGCAACGATCTTCTTGCCATATAAGACAAGCGAAAATTTGTGTATGCAATAATTTCGCAAAAATCATTCTGATACTAACGAAAAAAATATATTTCATTGTGTTTGTTTATTATTAAATTATTGTAAACGTATCTAAAATATATTTAGTTGGGTTAGGCTAAATTAAATTGCGCTTGTTATAATAAGGTTAGGTAAGTTTTCTAAGTTACTTTTGGTACAAAATTATAAATTTTAACATTAACATAAAGGAAAAAAATATATCTTTAAACGTATAAGAGAAAATTTTAGAAAGGACTTAATTTTTAATGAGTTCTTGCTAATTGACCAGTTTCACCTAATCGGCACGACATATATATTTTTTTCAACAAGTCGGCCGTCTCCCACCGAGGCAGTGTGACCCAAAAGAAAGAAAATCCCCAAAAGAAAATACTTTCATCATCATTCAACACTTTCACCACACTCATACATAATCACTGTCTTTGCAGAGGAGCTCAGATACGACAGCTGAGAATAGTCCAACCCATCTGTCATTATCCCAGACCCCTCCTTTAAAGGTGCAGGCATTGTACTTCCCATTTCCAGGACTCAAGTCCAACTAAATCAATTACCTGGTTTCCTGAATCCCTTCACAAAATGTTACCCTGCTCACCTCCAACAGATCGTCATGTCCCAAAACCATTCGTCTCCATTCACTCCTATCTAACACGCTCACACATGCTTGCTGGAAGTCCAAGCCCCTCGCCCACAAAACCGCCTTTACCCCTCCTCCAACCTTTTCTAGGACGACCCCTACCCCCCCTTTCCCTTTCCCCCTACAGATTTATACCTCTCCATGACATTCTACTTTGATCCATTCTCTCTAAATGACCAAACCACCTCAACAACCCCTCTTCAGCCCTCTGACAAATACTTTTAGTAACTCACACCTTCTCCTAATTTCCACATTTCGAATTTTCTGCATAATATTTACACCACACATTGCCCTTAGACAGGACATCTCCACTGCCTCCAGCCTCCTCCTCGCTGCAGCATTTGCAACCCATGCTTCACACCCATATAAGAGTGTTGGTACCACTATACTTTCGTACATTCCCTTCTTTGCCTCCATAGATAACTTTTTTGTCTCCACAGATACCTCAACGCACCACTCGCCTTTTTCCTTCATCAATTCTATGGTTAACCTCATCCTTCATAAACCCATCCGCTGACACGTCAACTCCCAAATATCTGAAAACATTTACTTCTTCCATAATCCCTCTCCCAATGTGATATCCAATTTTCTTTATTTAAATCGTTTGATACCCTCATCACCTTACTCTTATCTATGTTCACTTTTAACTTTCTACCTTTAGAAGCATATATATATATATATATATATATATATATATATATATATATATATATATATATATATATATATATATATATATATATATATATATATATAATAATATATATATGCAAGACAAACACTATGAAAAAATAGAAGAATTCCAAGCGTTTCGTGACTACTCACATTATCAAGGAACTATAAAAGTAAACGTGAAAAGAAGGCTTATAAAGGGGCAGAATACACCTCACAGTCATCACACTAGCAAAGACAACATAAACATAAGAACATAAGAACATAAGAAAGGAGGAACACTGCAGCAGGCCTGTTGGCCCATACTAGGAGGTCCTTCACAATCCGTCCCACTAACAGAATATTTGCTCAACCCAATTTTCAATGCTACCCAAGAAATAAGCTTTGACAATTCTACCCACTCATGCGCGAGTCCCACTCAAATCCAACCCTCTCACTCATGAATTTATCCAACCTAAATTTGAAACTACCCAAGGTCTAGCTTCAATAACCCTACTAGGCAGACTGTTCCACTCATCAACTACCCTATTTCCAAACCAATACTTTCCTATATCCTTTCTAAATTTAAACTTATCTAACTTGAATCCATTATTGCGGGTTCTCTCTGGAGATATCCTCAAGACCTTATTTATATCCCCTTTGTTAATACCTTTTCCACTTGTATACCTCGATCATGTCTCCCCTCATTCTACGTCTTACAAGTGAATGTATTTAGGGTCTTCAATCTTTCTTCGTAAGGAAGATTTCTAAATGCTATGTATTAATTTAGTCATTTACTGGGGTGATGTTCAGAAAGCCTTAAATATAGGGACAATAGCTAAGCGTAACTAGGGATAATAGATGGATTTATATAAGATTTTGCTAACGTTCTTGATATAAATCCAGTAACCTATTGCCTATTACTACGCTTAGGCATTGCTCTCTTGGTTTAAGGTGCTCTACTATCACCCCGTCCTTCCAATCTGTATGGCTAAGTTCTACGTTATTTAACTTATAAGTGCTTGGGTTATGGACACTCCCGAGCTTCAGAACCTTGCATTTATCTACATTGAACTGCATCTGCCACTTTTCTGACCACGAATTAAGTTTGTCTAAATCTTCCTGAAGTTCTATGACATCTATGTTTGAATCAATTATCCTACCTATCTTCGTGTCGTGGCAATTTGCTCATATCACTAGTAATTCCCTCATCAAGGTCATTGATATATATTATAAATAACAATGGGCCTAAGACTGATCCCTGTGGAACACCACTTGTTACAAGTCCCCATTCGGATTTAACCCCATTTATGCACACTCTCTGCTTCCTATTGGTGAGCCAGGCTCGATCCATGACAGCACTTTTCCCCCAATGCCATGAGCTGCCACTTTCTTTAACAGTCTCTGGTGCGGTACTCTATCAAAAGCCTTACTAAAGTCTAAATAAACAATATCGAATTCTTTATCGTGATCAACAGCCTCAAAAGCTTTACTGAAGAAAGGTTAATAAATTAGATAGCAGGAACGGCCCCTCGTGAATCCATGCTGGGTATCATTAATCAAATTATGGTTATCTAGATGGCTTCTAATAATATCAGCTATAATTGACTCTAGTAATTTGCCTACAATTGAGGTCAGGCTTATTGGGCGGTAGTTTGACGGTAGTGATTTAAAACCTGTTTTAAAAAGGGGGAATTACATTAGCCATTTCCCAAAATATCGGAACTACACCTGTTTAAGAAAAAAATTAAAAAAATGTTAGATATTGGTTCACGGGGGTTCCATTTTCATTCCTTAAAACCCTTAAAAAAATAAAGGCCCCCGGAAATTTTTTTTTGTTTCACCCCTCCAGCTGTTTCATAATCATTTCGCGGTTTTTGTGATATTACAAATTTTTTCTTCTTCTGGGCCTCTGAAAAATTTAAAATTACGGGGAATTATTAATGTCTTCCTGTGTAAAACCGGGAAAAATTTTAATTTGGAGCCTATCTTCCCTTGTCGGTGAAATTTTTTTTTAAGGGGGCCCCCTTTTTTTCCCCCAAATTTTTTGTTCAAAAACCTAAAAAAATTTTTGGGTTAGTTTTGAACCCCCAATTTTAAATTTTCCCCAAACCCCTTTTTGTTTTCTTACCCCTTTTTTAACGCCTCTTAATGTGGGGTATACTGATTTAAAGATGCCCCTCATCTTTTCCCCTAAAAGAGCCTTTTTCCCCATCCATTTGGGTCATTTCTTTGATAAAATTTCTTTTCGGATAAATGATCTTTGGGCAGCCTGTATGGTTTAAAAAAAATTTTGTCTTTGATCCTTTTTTTCCCCCCCCTTTTAATTGAAAGTTTTCCCCCAATCCATTATAATCTGCAAAAGCGAAAATCTGGGACCATTACTGAATTATCCCTACTATCATAAGAACATAAGAACATAAAAAGGAGGAACACCCCGGGCCCTTTTTTGGCCCTCACGGTTTACAACTTCCCCCACAACAGAATAATTCCCAACCTAATTTTCTTCTACCCAAAAAAAAAATTTTAAGATTTATTAACTCAAGTGCGAGTCCCCCCAAACCCCAGCCCCTCCCTCGGGGTTTACCAACCTAAATTTGAAACCCCAAGGGGGCCCCCCAAGGGCCCCCTACTAGGCAGACTTTCCACTCATCAACTACCCTATTTCAAACCAATTTTTCCTTCCTTTTAAATTAAATTTTCCAATTTGAACCATTTTGGGGTTTTTTTGGAAGATATCCTCAAGCCCCATTTATATCCCTTTTAATACCATTTTTCCCTTAAACCCGCCCTTTCCCCCTTCTTCGTCTTACAAGTAAGAAAATTTAAAAGGTTTAATCTTTCTTCATACGGAAGATTTCTAATGCTTGAATTAACTTTTATTCGTCGCTGAATTTTTCTAACAATTTATATCCATTCTGAAAAAAAGGAGACCAGAACTGAGCTGCAATCTAGGTGATGCCTTGTGTATAAACTGTAATTAACCGCTGGACTTCTTTCCCCCTTCTTGATATAAATCAGTAATCTATTTGCTTTATTTTTTTCGCGGCTGCTGACTTGGTTTAAGTTCCTTACCCCCCGAAACCTTTTTTTTCTTCGGCTGGGTTAACATTTTGTGGTAGGTGCTAGGGGTTTTGAAAACTTTAGAACTTTTTATTTATCTACATTGAACTGCTTTTTCCCTTTTCGACCGGAATTGAGTTTGTTAAACCTCCTGAAGTTCCGTGACATCTACTTGAATCGTTATCCTACCTATCTTCTGTCACCAATTTTTTCATATCCTAGTAAAATTTCCCCCCTCGGGCATTTATATTATTTAAAAAAAAACGGGCCCAAAAACCATCCCCCTGGAAGCCACTTGTTAGTCCCCCCAGATTTAACCCCCCTTAAAAACACCCTCTCTTCCATTGGTGACCAAACTCGATCATGAAAACACTTTTCCCCAATGCCTTAGCATACTTTCTTTAACAGTCTCTGATGTGGTACTCTATCAAAACCTTTTAAATCCCAAAAAAAATGAATTTTTTCAATCAACTGCCCCCAAAAACCCCTGAAAAAATTTAAAAAATTAGTTAGGGGGGAAGGCCCCCGGGGAATCCATGTTGAGTATCATTAACAAATTACCTATCGAGATGGCTTCTTTGTTATCAGCTAAATCGACTCTTAATTTTTTCCCACAATTTTAAATTAGACTTAAGGGGAATTTGATGGTAAATTTTTTTCCCCCTTTTAAAAAAAAAATTACATTAGCCATCTTCCCGTATCAGACACTACACCTGTTTAAAGATGGGGGTTAAAAAAATTTTGGGTTCACAGGTTCAATTTTCATTCCTTAAAACCCTTGAAAAAAAACTCATCAGGGCCTGGGGATTTATTTTTCTTAAACGGTCTATCTGTTTGTTTTAACCTTTGGGATTTTTATCACATAATTTTTTCTTCAATAAAATACCTAATTCTTGGGATATTATTAGTGTCTTCCTGGTGAAAACCCGGGGAAAATAATTATTAAAAAAAGGGGCCCCTTTTATTCTCTTTTGTGGGGACCCATAATTATTTTGGGGGGGCCCATCTTTTTTTCTAACTTTTTTTTTTACACCTGGAAAAATTTTGGGTTGGTTTTTAACCCCCGCAACTTTTTTTCGTGGGCCCTTGGGGTTTTTTTATCCCCTTTTAAGTCCCCAAAAATCAATATACTGATTCGTAAGATGACCCCCCTCTTTTATACCCTTTAAAATTCCTTTTTTCTGCCCCAAAAAATTTTTCCCTTTTTCATCCCCTTTGGGGCATTTTTTTGATCTAATTTCTTTATATGGGATAAAAAATTCTTTTGGGGGCCCTGTTTGTGTTCAGAAAACGTCATATTGGTATATGTTTATGATATATACATCCATTCAAGCTAAAGGTAATTGACTTGTGGCGCTTGGCCGGTTCCCCTGATTTTAAAATTTTAACAAAAAGGGTTTCCTTCTTGCCCGGGGGAACCAATCAAAAAGGTTATTTCCCCCCTTTAGGTTTTTTAAACCCCAAAACAATCCTGAACTACTTTAAAAATCGTTGAAAATTTTAAATTCCCTGTCATGGGGAAATTCCAACAATCACTAAAGTTAAAGTCCCCTATA
>WNWK01028946.1:0-24865 GCA_009830355.1 Cherax destructor | reverse complement strand
AACACGATTAGCAAGCCTGTTACTACTGGCTATACGCAACCCAACGTACGAAACCACAGCCCGGTTGTTGGGACTGACCAGGTATCTATCCGGTTCCCTCTTGAAAACGGATAGGGGTCTATTGGTAATCCCCATATGTATGAGGGGAGGCTGTTGAACAACGCGGGGCCCCTTTACACTTTCATGGGTAATTTGTGTGTGTAGAGTTGGGACTAGTCCCTCTCGTTTTTAAGTAAATTATGATGCCTTTCTTACTGCGCTCTGAGGAAACAGGTCAAGGGATTTCAAACGTTCCCAGTAATTGAGGTGTTTTACTGAACTTATTCGTGTAGTGAAAGTCCTCTGTACATTCTCCAGGTCTGCAGTTTCGCCTGCGAACTGGGTTGTTAGTGGCCGAGTATTCCAGCCTAGATAGATCAAATGACTAAAATAGGATCCTTTGGTTTGGCACCCCATGTTTCGAAGGTTTTCTTTATCCATCCTATCATTTTCCTCGCAGATGTTAAAATTACACTGGTGTGGTTCTTGAAGGTGAGATCCTAACATTATCACTGTAAGTCCTGCACCTGGTTTCTCGCTTTGTGTGGTTAGAATTTGTTTTATATTCCTTCTGGCTTTTAATTCCTGAAGTTTCCATAACGGAGTTGCTGGAATTTGTCCTCATTAAACAACTTGTTTTCTGCGGTCTATTGGAAGATTTGGTTCACATCCTCTTGAAGATTAACTGTGTCCTTAGTGGATGACACTTATGCCAATTCTAGTATCCTCTGCCAAGGAAGACACGGTGCTATGGCTTACGTCTTCGTCTACATAGGATATGATGATAAGGAAATGGATGGGGTGATTGCTGTTCTTTATGAAACAGCTTTTCACTGTGTCCGCCTCTAACTTAACTATGTTTAATATTATTCTTTGTGTTCTCTATGATAGAAAGTTAAAGATCCATCCGCCAACTTTCCAGTTATTCCCTAAGTATGCATTTAGTGCGCTATTACGCCATAATCACACTTGTTAAAAGTTTTTGCAAAGTCTGTGTATACTACATCTACATTCTGATTGTTCTCCAGTCGATCCAGTAGTTGTGAGAGACAGGAGGGACTTTCTCGAACCCATGTTGCTCTGGATTGTAGAATTGTTGGGACTCCATGTGGCTGGCGATATTGTTTCTTAGAATCATTTTAAAGATGTTTTAAAAATGCTGAGAAAGTTATATCAAGCAAGACTATGGTCGACAGGAATATAATAGTATCATGTTTCATAAAAAGTAGTTTTGAAAATATGAATATTTATTTTGGTTTATATAAATTGATTCATTTATAATAAAATTTGGAAAGAATTTAAGGTATATCAGACAAATTTTTGGGTAGAATATAAGCTGTGTTTCACGGATCACTGACTACCTACCTACATCATAATAAAAAGTCAGGTGTTGTTGTGGGGTGTGGCAGCGAGGTGTAGTGTCGTCCTTATATGCCTTCCTGTTAACCTTTTATTTTTAGTTACTTGATAATGTGAAGTCTCGAAAGCGCTTGGAATTTCACTATTTTTTACAGTTGTTGTTCTGTATGTATAAAATATATATATATATTTTTTTTTTTTTTTATTAACACATCGGCCGATTCCACCAAGGCAGGGTGGCCCGAAGAAAACTTTCATCATCATTCACTCTATCACTGTCTTGCCAGAAGGGTGCTTTACACTACAGTTATAAAACTGCAACATTTACACCCCTCCTTCAGAGTGCCGGCACTGTACTTCCCATCTCCAGAACTCAAGTCCGGCCTGCCGGTTTCCTGAATCCTTCATAAATGTTACTTTGCTCACACTCCAACAGCACGTCAAGTATTAAAAACCATATGCCTCCATTCACTCCTATCAAATACGCTCACACATGCTTGCTGGAAATCCAAGCCCTCGCACACAAAACTTCCTTTACCCCTCCCTCCAACCTTTCCTAGGCGACCCTACCCCGCCTTCCTCCACTACAGATCCATACACTCTCGAAGTCACTCTGTCTCGTTCCATTCTCTCTACATGTCCAAACCACCTCAACAACCCTCCTCAGCTCTCTGGACAATCGTTTTGGTAATCCCGCACCTCCTCCTAATTTCCAAACCCGAATTCTCTGCATTATATTCACACCACACATTGACCTCAGACATGACATCTCCACTGCCTCCAGCCTTCTCCTCGTTGCAACATTCATCACCCATGCTTCACACCCATATAAGAGCGTTGGTATAACTATACTTTCATACATTCCCCTCTTTACTTCCATGGACAAGGTTCTTTGTCTCCACAGACTCCGAAGTGCTCCACTCACCCTTTTCCCCTCATCAATTCTATGATTCACCTCATCCTTCATAGACCCATCCGCCGACATGTCCACTCCCAAATATCTGAATACATTCACCTCCTCCATACTCTCTCCTCCAATCTGATATCCAATCTTTCGTCACCTATTCTTTTTGTTATCCTCATCACCTTACTCTTTCCTATATTCACTTTCAATTTTCTTCTTTTACACACCCTACCAAATTCATCCACCAACCTCTGCAGCTTCTCTTCAGAATCTCCCAAAGCACAGTGTCATCAGCAAAAAGCAACTGTGACAACTCCCACTTTGTATTTGCTTCTTTATCTTTTAGCCCAACACCTCTTGCCAAGACCCTCGCATTCACTTCTCTTACAACCCCATCTATAAATATATTGAACAACCACGGTGACATCACACATCCTTGTCTAAGGCCCACTTTTACTGGGAAATAGTCCCCTTCCCTCCTACACACTCTAACCTGAGCCTCACTATCCTCATAAAAACTCTTCACTGCCTTCAGTAACCTTCCTCCTATTCCATACACCTGCAACATCTGCCACATTGCCCCTATCCACCCTATCATACGCCTTTTCCAAATCCATAAATGCCACAAAACATCTTTACCCTTATCCAAATACTGTTCACCTATATGTTTCCTGTAAACACTTGGTCTACACACCCCCTACCTTTCCTAAAGCCCCTTGTTCATCTGCTATCCTGCTTTCTGTTTTACTCTTAATTCTTTCAATAATAACTCTACCATACACTTTACCAGGTACACTCAACAGACTTATTCCCTATAATTTTTGCACTCTCTTTGTCCCCTTTGCCTTTATACAAAGGAACAATACACGCTCTCTGCCAATCCCTAGGTACCTTACCCTCTTCCATACATTTATTAAATAATAGCACCAACCACTCCAAAATTATATCCCCACCTGCTTTAACATTTCTATCTTTATCCCATCAATCCCAGCTGCCTTACCCCCTTTCATTCTACCCACTGCCTCACGAACTTCCCCTACACCCACAACTGGCTCTTCCACACTCCTACAAGATGTTATTCCTCCTTGCCCTACACACGAAATCACAGCTTCCCTGTCTTCATCAACATTTAACAAATCCTCAAAATATTCTCTCCATCTTCCCGATACCTCTAACTCTCCATTTAATAACTCTCCTCTCCTATTTTTAACTGTCAAATCCATTTGTTCTCTAGGCTTCCTCAACTTATTAATCTCATTCCAAAACTTTTTCTTATTTTCAACAAAATTTGCTGATAACATCTCACCCACTCTCTCATCTGCTCTCTTTTACATTGCTTCACCACTCTTTTAACCTCTCTTTTTCTCTCCATATACTCTTCCCTCCTTGCATCACTTCTACTTTGTAAAAACCTCTCATATGCTAACTTTTTCTCCCTTACTACTCTCTTTACATCATCATTCCACCAATCGCTCCTCTTCCCTCCCGCACCCACTCGCCTGTAACCACAAACTTCTGCTGAACACTCTAACACTACATTTTTAAATCTACCCCATACATTTTCGACCCCATTGCCTACACTCTCACTAGCCCATCTATCCTCCAATAGTTGTTTATATCTTACCCTAACTGCCTCCTCTTTTAGTTTATAAACCTTCACCTCTCTTTTACTTACTGATTCTATTTTCCTTGTATCCCATCTACCTTTTACTCCCACTGTAGCTATAACTAAAAAGTGATCTGATATATCTGTAGCCCCTCTATAAACATGTACATCCTGAAGTCTACTCAACAGTCTTTTATCTATCAATACATAGTCCAACAAACTACTGTCATTACGCCCTACATCATATCTTGTATACTTATTTATCCTCTTTTTCTTAAAATATGTATTACCTATAACTAAACCCCTTTCTATACAAAGTTCAATCAAAGGGCTCCCATTATCATTTACACCTGGCACCCCAAACTTACCTACTACACCCTCTCTGCATGTTTCTCCCACTTTAGCATTTAGGTCCCCTACCACAATTACTCTCTCATTTGGTTCAAAAGTTCCTATACATTCGCTTAACATCTCCCAAAATCTCTCTCTCTCCTCTACACTCCTCTCTTCTCCAGGTGCATACACGCTTATTATGACCCACTTTTCGCATCCGACCCTTATTTTAATCCACATAATCCTTGAATTTACACATTTATATTCCCTCTTTTCCTTCCATAACTGATCCTTCAACATTATTGCTACCCCTTCCTTAGCTCTAACTCTCTCAGATACTCCTGACTTAATCCCATTTATTTCTCCCCACTGAAACTCGCCTACCCCCTTCAGCTTTGTTTCTGCTTAGGGCCAGGACATCCAACTTCTTTCATTCATAACATCGGCAATCATCTCTTTCTTATCATCCGACTACATCCACGCACATTCAGACAACCCAATTTTATAAAGTTTTTCTTCTTCTCGTTTTTAGTAGATTTGTACAGGAGAAGGGGTTACTAGCCCATTGCTCCCGGCATCTTAGTCGCCTCATACGACACGCATGGCTTACGGAGGAAAGATTCTTTTCCACTTCCCCATGGACAATAGAGAAAATAAAAGGAACAAGAGCTATTAAGAAAAGAAGAAAACCTAGATGTGTGTATGTATATATATGCATGTGTATGCCAGTGTAGTGTGACCTAAAGTGTAAGTAGAAGTAGCTAGATATACCTGTTATCCAGCGTGTTTATGAGACAGAAAAAGACACCAGCAATCCTACCATCATGTAAAACAGTTTCAGGTTTCTGTTTCACAGTCACCTGGCAGGACGGTAGTACCTCCCTGGGTGGTTGCTGTCTACCAACCTACTACCTATATATATATATATATATATATATATATATATATATATATATATATATATATGCGCGCGCGCGCGTGTGTGTGTGTGTGTGTGTTAGTTACCATTTTGTCCTAGGCACATGTCGATTAGACACTAGGCCTGTTGTATGTATGTGTGTGTGTGTGTGTGTGTGTGTGCGCGCGCACGCGCGCCCGTGAGCAAGCGATAATTGTTGTGGGAGGGGGGGGAGCGCTAAAAGCGTAAGGGTTATATCGCCTAAAGCACAGCACGTGTCCTGCATCACCAGAATATGCGAGGCTACTTCTCATAATAACTGCCTAAAGCAACCTGACCAAAGAAGTATTTACAGTAACTAACAACACCTATCGGACCAATCTTAGATGATGCAGGTGCACCAACTAGGAACCCAAACCTATCCAAAAAAATTCGGAAGCTTGAGAAATTCTAGGCTCAGATTGATTAGTCTCCAAGGTGAAGAAACTGAATTGCGAAGAAAGATTAGGGGAACTGAACCTAATTTTCTCCAAAGATAGTAGGACCAGGGAAGAAATTATTACTACGTGAGAGATACTAAGATAATTTGACAAGACAAATCAAGCTAGATTATTAAACATGAGCGTATCAAGGACAGCATGCCAATCATTATTACGTTACTAGGGAAGTGTTAAGCTCGTAGGGATCCTTCATCGCCTGGCGAATGAGAGTCAATTAGGTGCCATCCAAAGGAGACGAGTCTCCAATTTACTGGACCAAGGTACTTTCACCAACATCAGGGGATCCAAGACCGGCATCAGGGGGGTCCCCGACCGGCATCAGGGGATCCCCGACCGGCATCAGGGGATCCCCGACCGGCATCAGGGGTCCCCGACCGGCATCAGGGGGTCCCCGACCGGCATCAGGGGACCCGACCGGCATCAGGTGGTCCCCGACCGGCATCAGGGGTCCCCGACCGGCATCAGGGGTCCCGACCGGCATATGGGGATCCCTGACCGGCATCAGGGGACCCGACCGGCATCAGGTGGTCCCCGACCGGCATCAGGGGGTCCCCGACCGGCATTAGGGGATCCCCGACCGGCATCAGGGGGACCCCGACCGGCATCAGGTGGTCCCCGACCGGCATCAGGGGGTCCCCAACCAGAATCGGGATCCCCGACTAGCATCAGGGGGATCACTTTCTACATCAGGGCTGTCCCTGCTGCCCCCTTTAAGGGACAACGATATACAGTCTCAAAGTAGTGTGAAAGTTTAACGAGTTGCACGAAGCAGTGGTGCTGGTGTCATACACAGCATCAAGAAGGGGTATGATACATTAGTAGTGCTGTACCGCAAGACATACAAAGCTTCAAGAACAGGTATGATACAGTAACGGTACTAGTACCACACAATATACACTGCTTCAGGAACAGGCATGGCAGATGTCGAGAAGTTCACTCCATGTACGTTAAGAGGCTGACTAGCACCTATAACTCACAGCATGAAAAACACCTGGTTAAATGCAAATGAGCACACTCATTGACTTGCACTCACACACTCATTGACTTGCACTCACACACTCATTGATGTGTATCACTTATACAGGGTGACCCATAAGTTTGTTCATATGTTTAAAATTCAATAATTTTTTTTATATTTTTTTTTTTTTTAGCTTGAACTAGAGAGGCTCCGGCAACAGCAAAGAACGTTACACACTTCAACGCATTATTTTTTTTTTTTTTATCTCGAAAGCCAACGAAGTGTTTCTGAAACACAAAGAAAATATCGTTCATTTTTTAATGTTAGGCATTCTCCCTCGTTGGTCACCATAAAGCGGTTAGTAGCCAAATTTGAAGTCAGGGACAAAGATTCCAGAAGAACCGCTAGACCAAGAATTTCGGCTCAAAAAATTATTGGACCTTATGTTTTTTGTTTTTTTTTGAGGAGGAAGGCCAGCAGGTTACGGTGAATTTTGCACGATATATGGAAATGATCTAAAAAAAATTCTTCCCAGAATTAGGGAAACAAGTTGAGCGGTCCTGGTTTCAACAGGATGGTGCCACTTGCCATACAGCTAGATGGTGCCACTTGCCATACAGCTAGATGGTGCCACTTGCCATACAGCTAGATGGTGCCACTTGCCATACAGCTAGATGGTGCCACTTGCCATACAGATAGATGGTGCCACTTGCCATACAGATAGATGGTGCCACTTGTCATTCAGATAGATGGTGTCACTTGTCATACAGATAGATGGTGCCACTTGCCATACAGATAGATGGTGCCACTTGCCATACAGATAGATGGTGCCACTTGCCATACAGATAGATGGTGCCACTTGCCATACAGATAGATGGTGCCACTTGCCATACAGATAGAGCTACAATTAATCTTCTCAAACATTGAGGGGTGCTATGGGAAGACCTGGGAGAGGGATAGAGGGCGGGTGCTGGGGGATGTGGGAGAGAGAGGGGGGTGTGGGAGAGTCCTTGATTTAAAAAAAATAGTGACATAACATCAAAAAAAGAACGGTTGGGTTTAGTCCTGACTTTTTCTTCGACTGCAGCTCTTCCTCTCACCGGCTATTCTTCGTCTTTCCCCACTTCCCCCTCGCCCCTAGTGGGTCCTTACCTGTGAGTCCTTGAACTGAACAGTGACATAACATGGTCCTCAAGATCACCAGATCGATAAACCACAGACGTTACAACACCTCAATGAAAATATTCGAGTGGAAATTTCTAAGATAAGCAATGATACTCTACGTCAAGTGATGCAGAATGCCCTCAAAACAGTTGAATATTGTGGGCGGCTCGAGGCCGCCATTAAAGACACATTATTTTTAATGTATGTAAATCTTGTAAGTCTTAAAATTTAATTGTAGTAATCAATTTATATATATATATATATATATATATATATATATATATATATATATATATATATATATATATATATATATATATATATATATATATATATATGCAAAAAAATCACAGTAAACAGGTGATATCAAAATATGCAAGACACCACTATGAAAATAGAGAATTAAGGCTTTCGTGACTACTCACATAATGTGAGTAGTCACGAAAGCGCTTGGAATTCCTCTATTTTTCATAGTGGTTGTCTTGCATATATATATATATATATATATATATATATATATATATATATATATATATATATATATATATATATATATATATAGGTGTGAAGCATGGGTTGCAAATGCTGCAGCGAGGAGGAGGCTGGAGGCAGTGGAGATGTCCTGTCTAAGGGCAATGTGTGTGTAAATATTATGCAGAAAATTCGGAATGTGGAAATTAGGAGAAGGTGTGGAGTTACTAAAAGTATTTGTCAGAGGGCTGAAGAGGGGTTGTTGAGGTGGTTTGGTCATTTAGAGAGAATGGATCAAAGTAGAATGACTTGGAGAGCGTATAAATCTGTAGGGCAAGGAAGGCAGGGTATGGGTCGTCCTAGAAAAGGTTGGAGGGAAGGGGTAAAGGAGGTTTTGTGGGCGAGGGGCTTGGACTTCCAGCAAGCATGTGTGAGCGTGTTAGATAAGAGTGAATGGAGACAAATGGTTTTTGGGACCTGACGAGCTGTTGGAGTGTGAGCAGGATAACATTTTGTGAAGGGATTCAGGGAAACCAGTTAATTGATTTAGTTGGACTTGAGTCCTGGAAATGGGAAGTACAATGCCTGCACTTTAAAGGAGGGGTCTGAGATAGTGACAGCTGGGAGGGACTATTCTCAGCTGTCGTATCTGAGCTCCTCTGCAAAGACAGTGATTATGTATGAGTGTGGTGAAAGTGTTGAATGATGATGAAAGTATTTTCTTTTGGGGATTTTCTTTCTCTTTGGGTCACCCTGCCTCGGTGGGAGACGGCCGACTTGTTGAAAAAAAAAAAAAAAAATTATATATATATATATATATATATATATATATATATATATATATATATATATATATATATATATATATATATATATATATATATATATATATATATATATATATATATCACACTTACCCACATACTAACAGATAAACTCACTCTTATTCTCTATCTCTCTCTCCACACACACACACACACACTTCTTTAACAAGTTTCCCTTCATTAACATTCCCCGGTAACGTCTTCACTTGCAACAGTAACTCGTGAACCTTCCGCTCTCTTCCTCATTTGTCTACACAACACTCCTTCCTAATTATAAATCAGGGAGGATCAGAAAGGATCAGAGATAACTAGGGGGATTAAGGAGGATCTGGAACGACCAGGAGGATTAGGAGGACCTAGGACGATCTGAAGGATCATAGAGGATCAGGCAGAACCAGGGAAGACCAGGGAGCATTAGGAGGACCTGGGACGATCTGAAGGATCAGAGAGGATCAGGCAGAACCAGGGAAGACCAAGGAGCATTAGGAGGACCTGGGACGACCAAGAGGACAAAGGAGGAGAAATGAGGATCAGGAGAACCAGGCCAGGAACAACCTGGAGGGAACAACCTAGACCAACCTGGGAGGACAAAGCTAGACCAACATGGAAGGACAAAAGCTAGACCAACATGGGAGGACAAGAGCTAGACCAACATGGGAGGACAAAAGCTAGACCAACATGGGAGGACAAAAGCTAGACCAACATGGGAGGACAAAAGCTAGACCAACATGGGAGGACAAAAGCTAGACCAACATGGGAGGACAAAAGCTAGACCCACATGGGAGGACAAAGCTGGACCAACCTGGGAGGACAAAGCTAGACCAACTTGGGAGGACAAAGCTAGACCAACCTGGGAGGACAAAGCTAGACCAACCTGGGAGGACAAAGCAAGATCAACCTGGGAGGACAAAGCTAGACTAACATGGAAGGACAATGCTAGATCAATAGGGAAGGCAAAGTTAGACCAACATGGGAAGACATAGCTAGACCAATATGGAAAGACAAAGCTAGACAAACATGGGAGGACAGATCTAAACCAACATTAGAGGACCAACAAGGGAGGAACAATCCGGGAGTAACAACCTGGGAAGAACAACCTGGGACGAACAACCTGGAAGGAACAATCTGGGAGAAAATCTGGGAGGAACAACCTGGAACAACCCGGGAGGAACAACCTGGACCAATCTAGGCGCAGCAGCCTGGGAGGAACAACCTGGAACAACCCGAGAGGAACAACCTGGAACAACCCGGGAGGAGCAACCTGGACCAACCTAGGAGGAACAACTTCTTTGGAACCTAGAAGGAACAACCAATTTGGAACAAATTGGGAGATAAAACCTATTTGGAACCTGGGGGAGCATCCTGATAGGAACACCTTGGGGAGAACAACCTGAGGAGAGCAATCTGGGAGGAACAACCTGGGAAGAACTAACCAGGACCAAGGTGAGAGAATTAACCAGGACCAAGGAGAAGGAATTAACCAGGACCAAGGAGAAGGAATTAACCAGGACCAAGAAGAAGGAATTAACCAGGACCAAGGTGAGAGAATTAACCAGGACCAAGGAGAAGGAATTAACCAGGACTAAAGAGAAGGAATTAACCAGGACCAAAGAGAAGGACTTAACCAGGACCAAGGTGAGATAATTAACCAGGACCAAGGTGAGAGAATTGAACCAGGACCAAGGAAGGATAACCAACCAGTGAAGAATTAACCAGGACCAAGGTGAGAGAATTAACCAGACCAGAAGAATTAACTAGACCAAGGTGAGAGAATCTAACCAGGACCAAGGTGAAGAGAACCAGACCAGTGAAGAACTAACAGGACCAAGGTGAGAATAACCAGGACCAAGGTGAGAGAACTAACCAGGACCAAGTTGAAGATAACAGACCAGGTGAGGAATTAACCAGGACCAAGGTGAGAGAACTAACCAGGACCAAGGTGAGAGAACTAACCAGGACCAAGGTGAAGGAATTAACCAGGACCAAGGTGAGAGAATTAACCAGGACCAAGGTGAGAGAATTAACCAGGACCAAGTGAGAGAATTAACCAGGACCAAGTGAAGATTAACCAGACAAGTGAAAATAACAGACCAGGTGAGAGAATTAACCAGGACCAAGGTGAGAGAATTAACCAGGACCAAGGTGAGAGAATTAACCAGGACCAAGGTGAGAGAATTAACTAGGACCAAGGTGAGAGAACTAACCAGGACCAAGGTGAGAGAACTAACCAGGACCAAGGTGAGAGAACTAACCAGGACCAAGGTGAGAGAACTAACCAGGACCATGGTGAGAGAACTAACCAGGACCATGGTGAAAGAACTAACCAGGACCATGGTGAGAGAACTAACCAGGACCAAGGTGAGAGAACTAACCAGACCAAGTGAGAGAACTAACCAGGACCAATGTGAGAGAACTAACCAGGACCATGTGAGAGAACTAACCAGGACCATGGTAGAGAACTAACCAGGACCAAGGTGAGAGAACTAACCAGGACCAATGTGAGAGAACTAACCAGGACGAAGGTGAGAGAACTAACCAGGACCAACTAGAATAGACCAAACCAGCCAGCAAGTAAGAACAACCTGAGGTCAGTGGTCTGGAGAGATTGTGTGATCTCTTTCAAAGACTTTTGGGATTTTCATGTTTTCTAGAATGTCATGCATAATAAGTCTTGCGAGGTGATCTCATAAAAGAAAAGGATCTAATTTTAATTTAGGAGTATTTAATATTCGCTTTGTATGAAGTAAATAAGTTTAGAAGATGAATTTAAAGAAGACTGAAGAAGCAAGACCGAAGAGTGGAATTGCTTTATTGCTTTGTTGTTGACTTAGATACAGGCGCAACAACATTTCAACTTGTAAAGGTAAGAACAAACTAAGATTCGCAAATTAGATAAGGGAGCGAGACATGAGAATGAGATTCGCCAGAACTGTCATGGATGATGTAGTTAACAAATTCAATAACGTCAGGTCAGGTAAAGGGAGAAAACTCACAACTGTTTCAGCGCTGGAGACAAGAATGAGCACGTAATGGTACGAGATACCAACACGATGGCAGGCTGACACGAAAGCAGTTATGTGAGACTTTTATTGGCATTTCGCCGATGCCATGGGTTTTATCATGTCGAAACATAAACAAACATGAACAGATCTGTTAATGTACGGATATATTAACACCGAGACCTTGTAGGAGTAAGACAACTGCACCATCAAGACCTTGTAGGAGTAAGACAACTGCACCATCAAGACATTGTAGGAGTAAGACGACTGCACCATCAAGACATTGTAGGAGTAAGACAAATGCACCATCAAGACATTGTAGGAGTAAGACAACTGCACCATCAAGACATTGTAGGAGTAAGACAACTGCACCATCAAGACATTGTAGGAGTAAGACAACTGCACCATCAAGACCTTGTAGGAGTAAGACAACTGCACCATCAAGACATTGTAGGAGTAAGACGACTGCACCATCAAGACATTGTAGGAGTAAGACAAATGCACCATCAAGACATTGTAGGAGTAAGACAAATGCACCATCAAGACATTGTAGGAGTAAGACAAATGCACCATCAAGACATTGTAGGAGTAAGACAAATGCACCATCAAGACCTTGTAGGAGTAAGACAAATGCACCATCAAGACATTGTAGGAGTAAGACAAATGCACCATCAATTGTAGGAGTAAGACAACTGCACAATCAAGACATTGTAGGAGTAAGACAACTGCACCATCAAGACATTGTAGGAGTAAGACAACTGCACCATCAAGACATTGTAGGAGTAAGACAACTGCACCATCAAGACATTGTAGGAGTAAGACAACTGCACCATCAAGACATTGGAAGAGTAAGACGACTGCACCATCAAGACATTGTAGGAGTAAGACGACTGCACCATCAAGACCTTGTAGGAGTAAGACAAATGCACCATCAAGACATTGTAGGAGTAAGACAAATGCACCATCAAGACATTGTAGGAGTAAGACAAATGCACCATTACGACATTGTAGGAAACGTTTCGCAGCTTGTCTCCCCTACAATAAATATCTTGACTTTTCATGTGTCTTATTCCCAAAAAAAGCAAATCTGTTTGCATGGGCGATGTGTCGTCAAAAAAAATATACATCAGCATTTCTCTCTGCCGCGGAGACTATACTGAAAAATACAAGAGTTACTTGTCATGCACAAGACATCTATAGACACAGTTTAGTCAAAGGAATCGAGTCTGAACATAGACAGAACTTCACCAAAAACAAAAGTGGGCAGTGGACGACAGTCTTATGTATTTTTTTATTTTATTAACACATAGGCCGTCTCCCACAAGGCAGGGTGGCCACCAAGGTAGGGTGGCCCGAAAAAGAAAAAGTTTCATCATTTACTCCATCACTGTCTTGCCAGAGGCGCGTTTACACTACAGTTAAACTGCAACATTAACACACCTCCTTCAGAGTGCAGACACTGTACTTCACATCTCCAGGACTCAAGTCCGGCCTGCCGGTTTCCTGAATCCCTTCATGTTACCTTGATCACACTCCAACAGCACGTCAATTCCTAAAAACCATTTGTCTCCATTCGCTCCTAACACGCTCACGCATGTTTGCTGGAAGTCCAAGCCCTCGCACACAAAACCTTCTTTACCCCCTTCCCCCAATCATTAGTAGGCCGACCCCTACTCCGCCTTCCCACCACTACAGATTTATACACTCTCGAAGTCATTCTATTTTGTTCCGTCCTCTCTACATGTCCGAACCACCTCAACAACCCCTCCTCAGCCCCTCTGGATAATAGTTTTGGTAATCCTGCAACTCCTAATTTCCAACACCCGAGCATTCACTTCTCTTACAACCCCATCTATAAATATATTGAACAACCATTTATAACTGTTCTTACGTGTACTATTATCTTCACATGTTAGAGTTAAACTTAATGTATTTCTCATCCATGTTTTTGAGAGCTTAACGTATTTGCAGCCCAGAGTTCATAAATGAAGAAACCTTGAAAATTTATGAAATATCTTATGAATTGTTAAATCCTTTAAAATTGCTTGAAATCCTTTTTACAATTCAATCAAAGTTGTATTATAAAATCCTGATGACTGTTCTACAATTTTCCTTGTAAAAATGTAATAAAGTTTATTATGGTCAAACTGGGAAAAGCCTTGAACTAATATTACAACATTAATAGAGCATTAATTCTGGACAAAAGTCTAATGCTCTGTTTATTCATACAAGAGATTTTGACCATCTATTTGATTTTGAAAGGCTGAGAAAGTTGTGTCACGCAGGTCTGTGGTTGAGAGAAATATAACTGAATCAACTTCATAAAAATAGTTTTGATTTTTATATAAATATTGGTTTATAATTATACAAAATTATAATAATTTGTATTATCATAAAGGGACAGGTGAGGTGTCGGATGGATAACGTTAGGTGTTATCTCGGCCTTATAAGCCTTCTTTTATTTTTACAGTTCTCTGATAATGTGATAAATAACGAGAGCGCTTGGAAGTTCACTATTTTTTCCACAGTAGTTGTTTTGCATATATATATATATATATATATATATATATATATATATATATATATATATATATATATATATATATATATATATATATATATATATATATAATTACGTACCTCAGGGAAAACACAAGGTCCGGTACGACATATATGTGTGTGTTTGTGCGTGTACACTCACCTATTTGTGGTTGCAGGAGTCGAGACAGCTCCTGGACCCGTCTCTTCACTGATCGCTACTAGGTCCTCTCTCTCTCTCCCTGCTCCATGAGCTTTATCATACCTCGTCTTAAAACTATGTATGGTTCCTGCCTCCAGTACGTCACTTGCCAGGCTATTCCACTTCCTGACAACTCTATGACTAAAGAAATACTTCCTAACATCTCTCTGACTCATTTGAGTCTTCAACTTCCAATTGTGACCCCCTGTTTCTGTGTCCCATCTCTGAAACATCCTGTTCCTGTACACCATGTCAATTCCTCGCAGAATTTTGTATGTCGTTATCATGTCTTCCCTAATCCTCCTCTCCTCCAGTGTCGTCAGGCCGATTTCCCTTAACCTTTCTTCGTAGGACATTCCCCTTAGCTCTGGAACTAGCCTTGTGTTGCAAACCTTTGCACTTTCTCTAATTTCTTGACGTGCTTGACCATGTGTGGGTTCCAGACTGGTGCTGCATACTCCAGTATGGGCCTGACGTATACGGTGTACAGTCTTGAACGATTCCTTTCTGAGGTATTGGAACGCTATTCTCAGGTTTGCCAGGCGCCCATATGCTGCAGCAGTTATCTAGTTGATTTGCGCCTCGGTATTACACTCACCCTAAGATCCTTTTGCTTGAGTGAGGTTTGCAGTCTTTGAAGGGACAAGATTGCTCCACAGATTATATCTTGTGGAACTAGTTTTGTGTATGGGCTGTTTCTAGGGGGAACTCCAATAGCAACAAGGGTTTTTGTATAGCAATTTAGCTTTCTTTACCAAAGAGGATTCAATTGCTATCCTTCTTACTTTCTTTTAGGGTGACCAAAAATCAAGAGTAAAATTCTTGTATCTTTAATATAATAAACTTTAAATGGACCTTCATATACTTTTATGAACCGTTATCTCAATAATGACCATGTGTTACTTATTTTTCCCTTTCCACATAAAGGGTATTTCTATACATACATATATTGTTACAGTTATATGAATTTACCAGGATAACATAAATCCCGTTGGTAAAGTCAGACAATCAACGTATGACGTATGAGATAATCAATACCTTTCACGTCACAGCTAGTATCAATGACCTTACAATGATATCAAATTCAAATTATCCCTACAAGAAGTATCGCCGATGTCCCATCAAGGGGTCGGAATATGATTAGAGACTCCTAGAACGTTAGAGGCCACGCTAAGTGAGAGAGTACAAGAGAGAGTAGTTCTCGGGAGTGAACCAACTGACTGCTCCAGCCAGCGGTAACCCAACGTCAGGTCGGGTCACGTGACTTTAGGGAAGTAGGCAAGTTCCTGAATTGGTGACTGGCAAACAAACTAGGGTTACTCCACTACATGTTAGTCACATACATATGAAAAACCTAACAAATATATAATACTAATAATAATAATAATAATAATAATAATAAATTTAAAGGTGTTCCACTTCCTGGTACAGGGCAAAATATAAGCTGACCACCTTCCTTTTAGCTATTAATGTGATGTATATAATTGTGGACCTAATTTTCAATATAATAGGCGTCGAGAGCTCAGCTCTCTTGGCCCCCGCTCTAATTGCATTTGGGCTAATGAGGAGCCTTCTGCCTCCCTGCTCCATGAGCTTTACGTGTGTGTGTGTGTGTGTGTGTGTGTGTACTCACCTAGTTGTGGTTGCAGGGGTCGATTCATAGCTCCTGTCCCAGCCTCTTCACTGGCCGCTACTGGGTCATTCTCCCTGCGCCATGAGCTTTATCATACCTCTTCTAAAAGCTATGAATGGAACCTGCCTCCACTACATCGCTTCCCAAACTATTCCACTTCCCGACCACTCTGTGACTGACGAAATACTTCCTAACATCCCTGTAATTCATCTGAGTCTTCAACTTCCAACTGTGTCCCCTTGTTGCTCTGTCCCATCTCTGGAACATTCTGTCTCTTTCCACCTTGTCAATTCCTCTCAGTATTTTGTATGTCGTTATCATGTCCCCCCTATCTCTCCTGTCCTCCAGTGTCGTCAGGTCGATTTCTCTTAACCTCTCCTCGTAGGACATACCCCTTAGCTCCGGGACTAGTCTTGTTGCAAACCTTCGCACTTTCTCTAGCTTCTTTACGTGCTTGCCTAGGTGTGGGTTCTAAACTGGTGCTGCATACTCCAATATGGGCCTAATGTACACAGTGTACAGGGTCCTGAACGATTCTTTATTAAGATGTCGGAATGCTGTTCTTAGGTTTGCTAGGCGCTCGTATGACTGAGATTTGTAGTCTCTGGCCCCCTAGACTGTACTCCGTCTGCGGTCTTCTTTGCTCTTCCCCAATCTTCATGACTTTGCACTTGGTGGGGTTGAACTCCATGAGCCAATTGCTGGACCAGGCTTGCAGCCTGTCCAGATCCCTTTGTAGTTCTGCCTGGTCCTCGTCCGATTGAATTCTTCTCATCAACTTCACATCATCTGCAAACAAGGACACTTCGGAGTCTATTCCTTCCGTCATGTCGTTCACAAATACCAGAAACAGCACCGGTCCTAGGACTGACCCCTGTGGAGCCCCATTCGTCACCGGCGCCCACTCTGATACCTCGCCACGAACCATGACTTGCTGCTGTCTTCCTAACAGGTATTCCCTGATCCATTGTAGTGTCTTCCCTGTTATCCCTGCCTTGTCCTCCAGCTTCTGCACTAATCTCTTGTGTGGAACTGTGTCACACGCCTTCTTACAGTCCAAGAATATGCAATCTACCCATCCCTCTCTCTCTCTTGTCTTACTGATGTCACCCTGTCGTAGAACTCCAGTAGGTTTGTGACACAGGATTTCCCGTCCCTGAAACCGTCCCTGAAACCTTTCTAGGTGCTCCACCACTCTTCTGATAATCTTCTCCATGACCTTTCATACTATACATGTCAGTGACACTGGTCTGTAGTTTAGTGCTACGTGCATGTCTCCTTTTTTTAAAAATTGGGACTACATTTGCTGTCTTCCATACCTCAGGTAGTTGCCCTGTTTCGACAGATGTGTTGAAGATTGTTGTTAGTGGTACACATAGCTCCCCTTCTTCCTCTCTCAGGACCCATGGAGAAATGTTATCCGGCCCCATCGCCTTTGAGGTATCTAGCTCGCTTATTAGCCTCTTCACTTCCTCCTCAGTTGTGTGTATTGTGTCCAGCACCTGATGGTGTACCCTACCTCTCCGCCTTTCTGGAGGTCCTTCTTTCTCCTCTGTGAACACTTTGAATCTCATGTTGAGCTCCTCACACACTTTGCGGTCATTTCTAGTGACCTCCCCTCCTTCCTTCCTCAGCCTGATCACCTGGTCCTGTCCTTACTGAGCCTGATCACTGGTCTCATCCTGATGTGGCTGTACAACAGCTTTGAGTCAGATTTGGCTTTCACTGCTATGTCATTCTCGTATTGTCCTTGGGCCTCCCTTCTTACCTGTGCATATTCATTTCTGGCTCTACGACTGCTCTCCATATTCTACTGGGTCCTTTGCCTTCTATACTTCTTCCAATTTCCCTGGCACACTTGGTTTGGCTTCCCTGCACCTTTGGGTGAACCATGGGTTCATCCTGGCTTTTTCGCTTTTCCTGTTACCCTTGGGTATAAACCTCTCCTCAGATTCCTTGCAAACTGTTTTCATATATTCCATCATCTCGTTTACTGACTTCCCTGCCAGCTCTCTGTCCCACTGAACTCTGTGCAGAAAGTTCTTCATGCCTACGTAGTCCCCTTTCTTGTAGATTGGCTTCATTCGTCCAGCTCTTCCTGCTTTCCCCTCCACTTGTAACTCTATGTATTCAAAGCTTAGAACCATATGATCACTGGCCCCAAGGGGGCTTTCATATGTGATGTCCTAAATATCTGCACTACTCAAGGTGAATGCTAGGTCCAGTCTCGCTGGTTCGTCCTCTCCTTTCTCTCTGGTAGTGTCCCTTACGTGTTGGTACATGAGATTTTCCAGTACCACCTCCATCATCTTAGCCCTCCACGTTTCTTGGCCCCCATGAGGCTCTAAGTTCACCCAATCAATTTCCTTATGGTTGAAGTCACCATGATCAATAGCTTCGCCCTGCTCACATGAGCCCTTCTGGCCACTTCGGCCAGTGTGTCAACCATCACACTATTACTCTCATCATACTCTTGCTCTTGGCCTCCTGCTGTTCTGTGGTGGGTTATACATCACTGCAATTATCACCTTTGGACCTCCGGACTGAAGCATTCCTATTATATAATCTCCTGCTTCTCCTCTGTTTCCTCTCTCCAGCTCAACAAAATCCCATCGGTTTTTGATCAGCAGTGCCACTCCTCCACCCTTTCTGTTCCCTCCATCTTTCCTCAGGATCTGATATCCCATTGGAAAGATGTCATCTGTTATCATCCCTGTGAGCTTTGTTTCAGTGAGGGCTATGATGTCCGGTGATGCCTCCGACTCTTTCATGCCACTCCTCCCACTTATTCGTTATTCCATCAGCGTTGGTGTACCATACATTCAGTTTCCTCTCCAACACTGTGTTTTGGGGGTCTGTGAGGGTGGGGGCCCTGGCGGTGTGCTGCGGATTCTACAGCATAGTGAGGGGTGGGGGATGTAAGTGTGGATTGTGGTCTGTGTTGAGATAGCGTGTTTGGTTTTGGGGTTCTGGGGATGGGTCTGTGTGTGCTCGCTCTTGTTGCTCTGCCCTGTTCTGGTTGATCTCTGCTGATTCTGTCTGTCTCTCTCACTTCGTAGCTCCTTTCGCTTTTGCCTCCACTCCCTCAGCTGCTGTCGTTCTGTTTTTGTTCTGTCCCGGTCTAGGAACATCCTCCTGTATGCTGACGATTCCTTCAGCTGTGGTTTCTCTTGCAGGATCCTGTTTCGCACTGTTTCTGTCTTGAAGATCAGCTTGACTGGACGTTTTTTCCCCTTCACGTACCCCCCTATTCTCTGAAAATTTACTATCTCAGACATGTCCTATTTATCTAATGATGTTCTCAATCTCCTCTGTCTTTCCTCCTGCTGTCTTTCATTGTGTGTCCTTAACTTGCTCTCCTGAAGCTCGTGAATAAACACTGACCACTCCCTCTCCGCCTCCCATTGCCTTTCCCTCTGTCTCCCCAATGTTTTCCTGTAGCTCTTGGCAGCCTGGTCATGCCTCTCCCACCACCACCACCCCTGCTCCCAGCTGCTCTCCCCCTGCATTCCTCAGCCCTGCTTAGTGGACTGATAGGGCCTTAGCGTAATTTATGCCTCTTTCCTTCCCATTGGGTTCCTTGTTCGGTAAGGGTGTACCAGCTTCAGATGCTATGTCCCCTCTGGTTCATACCCCTGTAACTCGCTTCAGCCTATTTACCTCACATTCTAGGGCCCTTATCCTTACTACTGCAGCTTCAACTTGTGACTCCCATTTCTTCTCCTCCAGCCTCCCTTCCAATTTCACACAAGGCTCTGCCTCCATCCTTTTCTCCATTTTTGCAGAGACCTCACCTAGTTTACTCTCCCACTCTTGTTCCATCCTTTTGCATTGCTCCTCCATCCATTCTTCCCTAACAGAGCCATTCTCCTCTGATCCCGTGGGCCTTCGAGTTCCCCTCTGAGACACCATTGTTAGCTGTAGTTGTGTGTGTGTTTGGGAAAGTGTAGGGTTTAAGGGGGAGAGGGACAGGGAGAGTGATGAAAGGGGTGAGAAAGAGGGGGAAGGGGGCTAGAGGTAAAAGGGGTTGAAGGAAAGAAGGAAAAGAAAAGAGGGGAATAGGGGGAGGGAGGGAGAGGGAGAGAAAAGGGAAGAGGAGCAAAAGAGAGAAGGGAGAGGAGAGAGAAAGAGATGGAGAGAGAGGAGAGATTATTGGTGTGCGAGTGGGTGGGTTTTTGGGGAGTGAGAAGGGGGCTAGAGGGAAAAGGGGTGAAAGGGAGGAAGGAAAAAGAGTGGGAAATGGAAGGACAAGGAGAGGAAGAGAAAAGGTAGAGGGGAAAGAGCGAGAGAGGAGAGGGAGCGATATGGAGGAGAGAGAGGAGAAAGTGGAAGGGAGGTGTGAGTGGGTGGAGAGGGAGGGAGGGGGAGAGTGATGGAGGGGCCAGGGAGAGTGATGGAGGGAGGCCAGGGAGAGGATGGGGGTGGAGAAAGAGTGGGAAGGGGGCTAGATTGAAAGGGGTGAAAGGGAAGACGGAAAAGAGTGGGAAATGGAGGGACAGGGAGAGGAGAGATATAAGTAGAGAGGGATAGAGCGGAGAGGGAGGGAGGGAGTTAGGGGAGAGAGGAGAGAGAGAGAGAGAAGAGAGAGGGAGAAAGTTAGGGGAGAGGGTGTGGGGGGGGTGGTTTGAGAGCAGAAAGGCCAGGGAGGGAGAATGGGGGTGGAGGAGAGGAAAAGGGAGAGGAGGATGAGAAAGGGAGGCAATAGAGGAAGAGGGATGGGGTAGGGAAACCCTAACGATCAAGGGTTATGTGAATAGTGCCCTTGTATTATGTACCCACTTGTTGTTTGACTGTGTATGTGTGTGAGTGTTTATGAGTCATTATGTATCCTTACGTCCTTATGTACCCACGTATGTACTACCTATGTACTGCATATGTACCCAATCCCTTGGTTCCCCTGTCTCTGTCTTTGTATGCTTGAAATTACTATCAGTTAAATAGTCCTACTGGACCTCACCTTCTGCGTGCCAACACCCTACCAAGGTTATCTATCTTCACCCACCAAGATTGTTTTCCTTCTAAATGAGTGTTTATGAGTCCTATGAGTGTGTGTGTGGGTGGTGTGCATGTGTTTGATAGTGTCCCTCACTAGCTTATCACGCATGTGTGTGTACTCACCTACTTATAGTTGCAGGGGTCGAAACTCAGCCCCGGGGCCCTCACCCTTCTATATATCACAAATACTACAAAGTCTACTTACGTCTACAAGTGCCTGAAAGAAAACACGTGTGCTTGTGTGTGTGTTGTGTTTGTGTACGGATTTTCCCGCCCCACTAGGTAACTGTCAAACTCCTTAACTCACCTACACCTCAGAAAATGCTATTACATGCTAGTAAATGCGTTTACTCAAATTTATAGCCGGGAAGACCCAGGTTCCATTTTTGCAGACTGGCACTGGCCCCATGCAACACAACTAGATGAATATTACTTGGGCTGGCAGTGAAGTGGCGCTGAAGACGATTTTGCGCCCTTGCAGAGAATGTCGTACTCTCTTATGTTATTTGATCATTTTGTTCTATGATCAGTTACACTGATTATGTATATGTATATATATATTCTCCAGCACCCTCAAGTGTTTACATTTAATTGGTACTTCACTCTTTTATTTGTTTTATTTTTTTCCTAGTTTATTATTTATTTGTTTATGTTCCTCCCTTCCTATTGTTTATTTATTTATCACTTGTTATATGTTACCTCAAGTTCACTAACCAACATGACTTTCACTTGAATTTCGATTTTTGGTTTTTTTTCCTTGTCGGTGACTATTGAAGTTTCCTGGAGCAGTGCCTTGTACCCTCTAACGGTTTTGGCACTTTCGAATTTCCTAAAATTTGAGTCTTCCTCTCCCTATTTCATTTTTTTAAGCCCTTTATGTCACTTGCTGGGTTTTTCACTGCCCCAGGACTGTCCACCCCCCAATCACTGACCCAGACACTATCACTGACCCGGCCTATCACTACCCAGACACTATCACTGCCCTAGACACTATCACGACCCAGCCTATCACTGACCCAGACATATCACTGACCCAGGCACTATCACTGACCCAGACACTATCACTGACCTAGACAATCACGACCCAGACACTGTCACTGACCCAGACACTATCACTGCCCCAGACACTATACGACCCAGACACTATCACGCCCAGACACTATCACTGCCCAGACATATCACTGCCCCAAACACTACGACCCGACACTATCACTGACCTAGACACTATCACTGACCCAGACCTATCACTGACCCAGACACTATCACCCCCCCGACACTATAGGGGCCCAACATATATGAAGGCACATCCGACCCAGACATATCCGCCGACACACCCCCAACACTATCACTGCCCAGATATTATCACTGCCCGGCATATCACACCCAGACACTATCACTGACCTAGACACATCACTGACCCAGACACTTCACTGACCCAGACACTATCACTGACCCAGACACTATCACTGACCCAGGCACTATCACTGACCCAGACACTGTCACTGACCCAGACACTATCACTGACCCAGACACTATCACTGACCCAGACACTATCACTGACCCAGACACTATCACTGACCCAGGCACTATCACTGACCCAGGCACTATCACTGACCCAGGCACTATCACTGACCCAGACACTATCACTGACCCAGACACTATCACTGACCCAGACACTGTCACTGACCCAGACACTGTCACTGACCCAGGCACTATCACTGACCCAGACACTATCACTGACCTAGACACTATCACTGACCCAGACACTGTCACTGACCCAGACACTATCACTGACCCAGACACTATCACTGACCCAGACACTATCACTGACCCAGACACTATCACTGACCCAGACACTATCACTGGGTTCTGCTAAGAGCTAAAACACGCCCTAAAAACATTAAAATTCTGGGAGCCTTTTTTCCCCTGCACTTTGACCACGTGCGGTGGTGTGTTACCAGACTGAGGTAAGATATTTGACAGTGTTACCAGACTGAGGTAAGATGTTTGACAGTGTTAGCAGACTGAGGTAAGATATTTGACAGTGTTACCAGACTGAGGTAAGATGTTTGACAGTGTTACCAGACTGAGGTAAGATGCTTGACAGTGTTACCAGACTGAGGTAAGATGTTTGACAGTGTTACCAGACTGAGGTAAGATGCTTGACAGTGTTACCAGACTGAGGTAAGATGTTTGACAGTGTTACCAGACTGAGGTAAGATGTTTGACAGTGTTAGCAGACTGAGGTAAGATGTTTGACAGTGTTACCAGACTGAGGTAAGATGTTTGACAGTGTTGCCAGTTGTGACTATTTGTGAATCAGTGTTACCAATCTGAGGTAAGACTCTTGATGGTATTGTAGATTGACAAAAGAAGTGCAAGTTTTGCCATAAAGAAATGAGATCCCTGACATAAACACAAATAAAAATAAAAAGTGAGTGTTGATAGTTATGTGGTAACATGTGTGACAGTTACCAATATGAGAAAGCATGTGTGACAATCATATGGTAATATGTGTGACAGTTATGTGCTAACATGTAACAGTTATGTGGTAAACTGTGTGACACTTATGTTGCAACATATGTAACAGTCATATGATAACATGTGTAACAGTCATGTCGTAACATGTGTGAAAGTTATGTGGTAACATGTGTAACAATTATGTTGTAACATGTGTGACAGTTATGTGGTAACGTGTGACAGTTATGTGGTAACATGTGTGACAGTTATGTGGTAACATGTGTAACAGTCATGTGGTAACACATGTGACAGTTACCAATATGAGACAGGATATGTGACAGTCATGTGGTAACGTGTGATATTTTTGTGGTAACATGTGTAACAGTCATGTGGTAACATATGTGACAGTTATGTTTTAACATGTGTGACAGTTACCTGGTAACATGTGTGACAGTTATGAGGTAACGTTTGACAGTTATGTGGTAACATGTGTAATAGTCATGTGGTAATATGCGTAACAGTCATGTGGTAACATGTGTGACAATCATTTGGTAACATGTGTGACAGTTACCAATAGGCAGGATGTACCCCTAATTCACCAATTGGTTGCAGGGTCGAGACTCAGCCCCTGGCCCCGCCTTTCGCCGCTACGGGTCCTGCTCTCCCTGCTCCATGGCTTTATCATACCTTGTCTTAAAACTATGTATGGTTCCTCCTCCACTATATCTTTCTGTCCATTCCACTTCCTGACTACTCTGTGGCTGAAGAAATGTTTCCTGACACCCCTTTTGACTCATCTGAGTCTTCAGTTCCAGTTATGCCCCTTGTTTCTTTTTTCTTTCTCTGAAACAACCTGCCTATCTACCTTGTCAATTCCCGCAGTTTTTGTTTCTTATATGTCCCTCCCCCCCCTTTTTTCCAGGTTGTTATCCTTTTCCCCAAACCCTTTTTTCAAAGAATAGAACACTTCTGAGTCTATCCC
>WNWK01028945.1:0-24867 GCA_009830355.1 Cherax destructor | reverse complement strand
ATTTGATTATAATAATGATCATTACCACCACCTCTTTCAGCCACTACCATTATCACTACCAGCACCACTACCACTGTGGCCACCTTGATCATCATCACCATCATCGCTACAATCCATTACCACCATCACTATCAGTTCTACTATTACCAAAGCCACCACCACCATCACCAACACCCCTATCACTACCAGCACTGGTACCACCATCACTTCAATACTCCCATCACCAAATCCTCTACCTCTACCACCTCATTACTACCAGCACAACTACACATTCACAATCACAACCACCATCTCCCCCCGTCTCTACCAGTCACATCACTACCATCCTTCCCCTTTCTACTAATCACCACCATTACCATTTTTCCAATACCTCCATTATATTTTCCATGTTTCACATAATTTTCATATTTTAAGTATATTAAAAGTTTATTTCGAACAGTATTAGTTTGTCGAAAAGAAAGTTTGATGTCTAAAGAGCGGAGAGTGTTGTTAAGATTTAGGAGACTGGAAATATACGGATGGCAAAAGATAGACTTCTCAGGAGAGGAGAGTTCAGGGGAGAAAAAAGTAAGTTTTGCATGACAGTAGGTAGAGTGCATGATATCGGAAGGGTAGCTAAGACGAGAAAACAAGCTATGAAGAATGAAATTTCTGAGTGGAGAAATTGAGGGTCACAGATGCTGAGGGCACTGAGAAATAGACGAACAGGAACACTTTTCTTGAAATATCTTGCCATCCCATGGACACTCTCTTGATTATTTACTAGCGACGTTCTTTTAGAAGAAAAATAATTCTTTAGTACTATACACAACCTCTGCATTAACAATATATCTTAAACACAATCTTTTCGTATACGTTACCCATCAAACACTTGAAACACTATTATGCAATACATTATGTAAGGAAGCATTAATTAAAAACACACACAATACACGTCCATGAAACACAAGTAAGAATAGAAGATATTGCCATTATAAACCATAAATGAACCATACCTTGGCAACATGAAACACACGACTTTCATATTACTGCTCAGTCCCTTCAGCAGGTATTACCAGAATGTAATGATCACACTTCCTTGAAATACATTACCACCACTGAAATACACTACAAACATACCTTTGCAAAATAAGAAATATTTATTTCCTCGGAACATTTTTTTTAATATAAAAAATTACAAGATTATGATTACCTTAAAGAATTGTCTAAAATAAATTTCAAATTATCTTAGATGGTATTAAATGCAGTTACAAAAATATCACAGTTAAATGAAATAAAAAAAAAATGTAGTGAAAACATTACACCAGATGCAATTCTCCTTGTGAAATCAGAAATTCTCCATTCCATTTAAGAGATTCCCATAAAATCTGGGGCCCATGAGCCACAGATTAGACAGCGAGTGTAAAAGATTTTTATACTTATTGTTTACCCAGATGGGTAGAAGCCCGGGAAGACCCAAGAAAATCATGCAATCAGGCTGCGATATTTATTGTATTAATTATGTATACAGTAATCTATACACACTTAGCATGAATGATTTAAACCATTATAAAATAATGATTATTATTCCTAAATAAGCGTAAACGTTATTATGGATGGACAAAGATTTTCCCTACTTGTCTTAACGAAGAAGGGGACACTTAGAGGAGAAAATAAAGTAAAAGGAAGGAGAGAGAGTAAATATTTAGAAACTTTCCTCTCCAGGTATACCACAGTAAAATATTTTGAGCAGAGGTCGGCGAAGGAGTGGAGAGAGAAATACAAAATTATTACCGATAAATATTACTAGACTCATGCCACATTATATCAAAGGTAGCGCGACCCTCTATAATCGGAAGTATCAGAGTTGGCATGGGATTGGGGTGTGGGAACCATTTCCTGAACACGTGTGGCAAGAGCTGCTAGTGATGGAGGTCGTGGAGGATATGGTGCGGTGATGGTGGGAGTGGTAGTGGTGGTGGTAGAGGGGGTGGCTGTAATGGTGGGGAGTGGTGGTGATGTACTGGTGGTGGTAGTGATTGTGCTGGTGTTGGTGGAGGGTGTGGTGAAGGTGATGGTAGTGCTGATAGTGATGTGGATGATGATGGTGGGTGGTTGGTGGTTATGGTGGCAGTGGTGCTAATAGTGAAGAGGAAGTGGCTGGTAGAGGCAGTGGCTGGTAGAGGCACTGGTAACAGCTGAGGTGGTAATGATGATGGTAGTGGTAGTGGTCTTGATGGTTGAGGCGGGGAATGGGAAATAAGGCCAAATGAATAATTTAAAAAAAAAATAATAGGAAAATAGAAATAAAAAAAATATAAGAGACAGAAATGATGATATCTGAAGTGAACTTCCTTCCCCGACCCCGCCTTCCTCAGAAGCGAGACCGGATCAGCTCCAAGGAGGTACCTGGACAGGTGGCCATTAGTGTCTTGCGAACCGCTGCCCCATCTCTCTCACACTCACAAAAGAGGGAGCCGCTCTGCGGGTGGCACTACTTGCAAAGGTGTCATAAAATATTTGAACTGCTAATGTCATTAATATGAAAAGGAATGAAGAGGTGTTGTGTTAAAGGAATCGAAACAGTACTTAAGATCAGTCAAGGAATGAAAAATATAGCAACAAAGATGCTAATTTATGTTAAAATAGTAATGTTTTGGGCGTAATTGTAGTGTTGATAGGAATCTATTGGTTACTTTCATGGTGATGGAAATCTGTTGGTTACTAATTAGGAGGTACTGTAATAGTATGCTATTTGTTATCAGAGTTATATTTCAAATAAAGTGGTGATTGAAATCTATTTGTTACTAGTGCAGTGTGATGATAATCTGTTGATTACTAGGATGGTAGAGACAGTAATCTATTGATTGCTAGGATGGAAGACAGTAATCTATTGATTGCTAGGATGGAAGAGACAGTAATCTATTGATTGCTAGGATGGAAGAGACAGTAATCTATTGATTGCTAGGATGGAAGAGACAGTAATCTATTGATTGCTAGGATGGAAGAGACAGTAATTTATTGAATGCTAGTATGGAAGAGACAGTAATCTATTGATTGCTAGGATGGAAGAGACAGTAATCTATTGATTGATAGGATGGAAGAGACAGTAATCTATTGATTGCTAGGATGGAAGAGACATCTATTGATTGCTAGGATGGAAGAGACAGTAATATATTAATTGCTAGAATGGAAGAGACAGTGATCTATTGATTGCCTGGATGGAAGAGATAGTAATCTATTGATTGCTAGGATGGAAGAGACAGTTATCTATTGATTGCTAGGATGGAAGAGACAGTAATCTATTGATTGCTAGAATGGAAGAGACAGTAATCTATTGATTGCCTGGATGGAAGAGACAGTAATCTATTGATTGCTAGGATGGAAGAGACAGTAATCTATTGATTGCTAGGATGGAAGAGACAGTAATCTATTGATTGCTAGGATGGAAGAGACAGTAATCTATTGATTGCTAGGATGGAAGAGACAGTAATCTATTGATTGCTAGGATGGAAGAGACAGTAATCTATTGATAATTAGGATGGAAGAGACAGTAATCTATTGATTGCTAGGATGGAAGAGACAGTAATCTATTGATTGGTAGGGTGGAAGAGACAGTAATCTATTGATTGCTAGGATGGAAGAGAGAGTAATCTATTGATTGCTAGGATGGAAGAGACAGTAATCTATTGATTGCTTGGATGGAAGAGACAGTAATCTATTGATTGCTAGGATGGAAGAGACAGTAGTTTATTGATTGCTAGTATGGAAGAGACAGTAATCTATTGATTGCTAGGATGGAAGAGACAGTAATCTATTGATTGCTAGGATGGAAGAGACAGTAATCTATTGATTGCTAGGATGGAAGAGACAGTAATCTATTGATTGCTAGGATGGAAGAGACAGTTATCTATTGATTGCTAGGATGGAAGAGACAGTAATCTATTGATTGCCTGGATGGAAGAGACAGTAATCTATTGATTGCCTGGATGGAAGAGACAGTAATCTATTGATTGCTAGGATGGAAGAGACAGTTATCTATTGATTGCTAGGATGGAAGAGACAGTAATCTATTGATTGCTAGAATGGAAGAGACAGTAATCTATTGATTGCCTGGATGGAAGAGACAGTAATCTATTGATTGCTAGGATGGAAGAGACAGTAATCTATTGATTGCTAGGATGGAAGAGACAGTAATCTATTGATTGCTAGGATGGAAGAGACAGTAATCTATTGATTGCTAGGATGGAAGAGACAGTAATCTATTGATTGCTAGGATGGAAGAGACAGTAATCTATTGAGTGCTAGGATGGAAGAGACAGTAATCTATTGATTGCCTGGATGGAAGAGACCGTAATCTATTGATTACTAGGATGGAAGAGACAGTAATCTATTGATTGCTAGGATGGAAGAGACAGTAATCCATTGGTTACTTGGCTGGTAGTGATAAAATCCTTTTGGTGACTTGTGTGGTGTCAGTAACAATCTATTGGAATTAAGTGTGGTGTTAAGGTTAATATTACTATTGGATATAAGTGTCCTACAAATAATTAACTATTGGATGCAAGTGTAGTTTTGATATTAATCTGTTGTTTGATGCAAGTGTTGTGGTGATAGTAATCTTTTTGCTTTAAAAGTAATGTAAAACTTCTGTAAAAGTAGCTCTGATAACTTGCATATTCTCCAGATATTGCAAGCGACTGTAATATCTACTGGTGCTGTATCAAACATGTAATGATATAATTTTCATGTGTTCTGTCCGTGGCCAGCTCAATGGCATTTTGCGGTCCGCCACTTGAGAAAAGTTGGACAAACATCCACAATCACCTCTGCTCCTCTGCTGTTCCATACTCTGTCAATGCCATAGAGAAGCAAAGAAGACTGTGGATATTAGTCCAACTTTTCTCAAGTGGTCGACCGCAAAATGCCACTGAGCGGGCCGCCGACAGAACATATGGATATTACTTGTCACTATTTTCATGATACATTTACCACAGCGCCAGTAGATACTTCAGTCACTTGAAAGGTTTGTCGGGGGGCGGTTGTACTACTTGTCTCTCTGTGCTAGTCAGTAGTTATTACTATTATTATTATTACTAGCTGTACCCGGCCACGCGTTGCTGTGGCTCCGTCTGTTTAAATGGAAAAGAAAGAAAAGAGAAAGCGCACGTTTCTAATATGTTAAATTTCACAATGCTTGTGGGTACAGCTGACGGTAAGGCAGCTGATGATGCCTTACCGTCAGCTGTATAATGTACTGCAGGGTAAAAGAGCCCCGAGATTTATTACAGAATTTATGCACACTCCAATACAACCATCGACTTTAGTACCAGAACGTCTACTATAAGTTTGCATTTCTGCAATACTTTTCCCATGCCGGATGCTTTGGAAATGTTGCACGCGGGAGTTTCAATGAATTGCATGTTCAATGGCAATGAGCAGTTCTTCCACCTGGTAGCAATGTCACAGCTATTCCGGACGACGCAAGAGTTAAGGCTATGTCATTTTGGGATCGAATTGCTGCCAGAATCAATCTAATTAGGAACGTTTTACCAGTTCCTCCTGGCGCATCTAAGAAAATTTCTCCAACCCCGTTATTGACAGTTTGCATTATTTGACCGTAAATGCCTTTTTGCTTAAGAGTTAGCTTAGGAATATTTGATTGCACATACGACAAAAGATCATCCGTGTCGTAATTTTGTTCACGACGCAATTCTACATCGAACGAAGCAGCAGCAGATCGATTCGGTGATGACATTCCCAATTGATTAAGAACTATGTTCGCCATTTCTAAGCACAAATCTTCAATCATTATCAACGCTTCGTTGTAGATTCCTGCTGCTGTGAAATCCATGTTCATATTTGAACTTTCCTTTCGTGTTCGACGTAAAATATCTTCAGCCATGTGAGATTTATATTTCTCCCATAACTCTGTTGGAGATGAAGGAGAGCAAGCGGTCAATATGATTGCAAACAATGCAAGAATTTGAGTCTGAAGTATATATGCAAGTCCCCGTATACCACCTGTTGTCCATATTCATATAACAGTTAACAGGGTGCAGGAGGTTATAGTACACTGAAGATAGTACTGGGCTTAACGATGTGCTAAGCATAATATATCTTACCCTGTAAATTAAACTCTGTAAATAAACACACACGTGTTCTCTAGTAACTAACTAATAGGTGAATACCCATCAAGGTGTGACATCTATATAATATTAGGTATATAAAAATACGCGCGTATTCGAATGCAACGTTGTGTCAAAATTTCAAAGCAATCGGTGAAGAACTTTCCGAGATTTAAGATTTTGAACAAACGAACATTCACATTTTTATTTATATAGATTACAATCATTTATCCCCGAAAGGGGACTTTTAAGTGGGTGCCATATTTTTTTTCTCTTCAACTTTTCGTTTTTGTTTCGCTCATAACTCGTGAAGGTCTCACCCGATTCTGACCGATCAGATGAGGATAATGTTCACTATCAGTATACTAATTTGTCTAAAAGAAAACTTGGAATAGTTGAAATATCTTTCAATAACTGCAGAATGCCCCTCTGAACAGCTTCAAATTTTCAGCTCTAGCGTGTTTTTCAGAAAGGAAGGTTTGCGTTCTTCTTCTGATACATTAAGCCCAGTTTGATAATTTTATTAAAAAAAATAGAAAGTGATATTAATTCCCATGCAATTACTAAGGAATGCCCCATCTTATCTTCTTCAAAATAATAATAAGGCGTGTGTATTCCGCAAGACTGTCGATGTAAATTTGAAATATTATTGAAAATGGTAGTTTAATGGGAGTCGTTTGCTTCAGAAAAAGGAGAATGCCTTTTCTGATCAGCTTCAAACTTTCATTGTTGATAGGTTTTATTAAGAGAAAGTTTAGCTTCACTTTGAGATATGTAAATATTAATGTGCTGATGCATTTTAGGATAAAAAGAGTATGTCTCTTCAGTATGGTTTCACAGCTGGTATTGCCTAGGGGCTCGAGACATGGTTGGCAAAGCTCTCGCTTCACACGTTGAGAGTTCGGGTTCGATTCCCGGCAAGGGTGGAAACATTGGGCGTGTTTCCTTACACCTGTTGTCCATGTTCGTCCATCGGTAAAATGGGTACCTGGGTGTTAGTCGACTGGTGTGGGTTATATCTTGGGACAAAAATTAACCTAATTTGCCCGAAACGCTCTGCATAACAAGGAGCTCTGTGTATAGTAGTATGTCATTGGTGTCATCTAGGCCTGTATGCCTTGTGAATGTACTTGCAGAAAAAAAATATATATATATATATATATATATATATATATATATATATATATATATATATATATATATGTGAAAGATTAAAATTAATTTTCGACTCTGTCTCTCTTGAAATGCCATTTTTATATTGAAGAGCTTGAGAGCTTGTAATATTACTTTCCATGTGATAACTTGAGTGCCTTTTCTGATTCACTTCAAATCTTCAGTGCTAATATTTAACAACATTAGAAACTTATGTTGCAACCAGAAACTGTTGTCACTGCGTGCATTGAGGTGCGGGGGAAGGGGATGAGGGGGGCTGGGGTTATGCAATACCAGTATACTTTTCTTGGATCCCTAAAGTGACCGGAACCCATCATTGTTATAAATATGATTATTGTTATTACTTCTACTACTACTACTACTACAGGATGGCGCTAACACTATAGAAGACAATCAGCATCGTGGGATTGTGGGCAATATAGTGCATAAGAGCTTTTATCTGCGTTTATGTGGATAGAAATAAAAAAAAACATTCAAAAATACATCCTTAAATTTATTTTAATAAGTATGATAGCGACAGTTAATTTCAATTAAGTATTGCAATTACAATTAATAACGTTAAACCTGTATAGTTTCTAAGATTTTTTTTTGTAATATCTCTACTGAAAACTTATGGCAGGGTTGTGTTGACTGGGCACGGAGAGTATTTATCTGCTGTTATTTTATGTCCATTTTGTTTTCGTCATTCTAAATCTGTTACCATCTCTCATTTAAAGTATATTCTTCCCCTATAGGACAATATAAAATGTCCTGCATAATCCTGGACGATATTCTCTTGCACACACGTCTTCCTCTCACCTTGTTTGATGTGTTAATTATCTTTCAAATGGTGATCTGAAAATTATAACTGGTATGATTTTTGTATAAAATTACCGGAGGGTTAATAAAGTTTACACTAACATATTTATAATGAAGCATACTGAGGAAACAAATGGTAACCTATAAAATACAATATTAATAAATGTTCATCTCATTAATTATTTCTCTAATTCCCGTCTTAACTACAATCCACTTTCCTCGTCCCGTCATGCCTCCATTTCCTGCCGCAGGTACATGGGCGCCACGGGCCCTGGGGCATGAGTGAGCAAAGTCCAGTAGGAATCATCCAGCAGGTGATGGCTGGACCTGCACCAGGATCTCCTCCCTTCAGGTAGGTGATTGTAGCTCCTTAATCGCTCCTTAATCGCTTAATTCCTTCTACGCAAGAGTGCCACCTCACCAAGTTAAATTCATGCAAGCGCTACTTCATGATCTGTCCCCTTCAGGTAGGAAAGGGCTTATGCTTGGAAACTACTACCTATACGGTGCTTTGTGTAGCTCCCCTTCAGGTATGTTTGAATGTCTGCTGTATAAGTGTTACCTGTCTGATGATCTGAGTAGTGTTCACGTGATGATCTTTCTATATTATTCATTAGATATTAAAATAGTACGTCTCGCCTATGATTTCCAGACCACTCACTCGTAGCTTCAGCCTTCGAGGTTGTCTCAATTACAAGGTTCCCATATGGGCAGCGGTTCTTTGTAAGAAGCGTTGCATTTATTTAACGTTCTTTACTTATTACCTTACTCTCTGTTACCACTCTACCCATGCCTTTATCTTCTTTCCTAAATGTTATCTTTCTCGCTGATACTATGAATTCCTGAGTTATATGCATATAGTACATTCTTTTCCTAAGAAAACATCGTGCTGCAGGCAGCCCAAAAGCTCAGATATAACCTAAGATCAGTATTCTCTTGGCATAGTGATTGTATGGGAGATTACGCAAGTTTCACGTAATCAGATAAAATTTGTTGTGTAATAAATTGAATTCAGGAGCAACACAAAATAGTAACTAAATTAAACGAGGAGTAAAACTTATAGGAAGTGCTTATCACAGTTCGTTGTTCTCTTTTTCTTATGAAATTCTCCTGAGCCACAGGAAAAGGAAGTTTCAAGGGAATTTAGGAAGAACACAGGCTTGCTGAGACTAGAGACCGTGTCTCTCCTGTTAACTAAGAGGCACATTCTACAACTCTCTCTCTCCCTCACACACACACATTCTCACTCACATTCTCTCTCTCACATTCTCACTCTCACATTCTTACTCTCACATTTTCACTCTCTCACTCTCACATTCTCACTCTCTCACTCTCACATTCTCACTCTCACATTCTTACTCTCTCACTCTCACATTCTTACTCCCTCACTCTCACATTCTCACTCTCTCATTCTCATATTCTCACTCTCACATTCCTACTCTCTCTCTCACATTCTCACTCACTCACATTCTCACTCACTCACATTCTCACTCACTCACATTCTCACTCACTCTCACATTCTCACTCTCACTCTCACATTCTCACTCACTCTCACATTCTCACTCACTCTCACATTCTCACTCACTCTCACATTCTCACTCACTCTCACATTCTCACCTCACTCTCACATTCTCACTCTCTCACTCTCACATTCTCACTCTCTCACTCTCACATTCTCACTCACTCTCACATTCTCACTCTCACATTCTGACTCACATTCTCACTCACATTCTGACTCACATTCTCACTCTCACATTCTCACTCTCTCTTCTTCTCCTCTCTTTCTCTCTCCATTAACAGAAAAAAAAGTTTGCATGGTGTTTTGACTGTCACATAAACACTTGGCAATACAAATAGCACAGGAAAAAACGGCATTTGTAAGAATAATGAAGATTGCTTTGGTAAGTACATTAACAAAAGTTACAGTTTTGTAGAAAGTGGAATTGTACGCTAGGAAGAAGTAAAATTGATGAACATTGCAATAATAGAGCTTAAACAACAAATAAAGCAAAAATTTATCATGGAGCAAAAAAAAAGGTATTATAGCCCACATTTGCAAATATGTTTCTTTGTTTTTACAAGAAACTATTGCTTGTACATTGCCCTGCACAAGTTTAAAGGACACTTCATAGGAAAATTGTGGATGTTATGTTTATCCCGTTTAGTAAAAATTCTCAGGTAATCCAGTTCTTTGGTTATTTAAATATAAACTTAATCTGCGGAGCTGAATTTTTTTCTTTATTGATATTCTTGGAAACACTTGTGCTTAAGAAAGGCGAAAAATAATTACGACTTTTTAAACGTGAAACCACCTTCGCTAGCTTAATTTGGATTATATTTTCTTCTTAAAATCTTATAACATTAAAACTTTAATTAAAGATGCTTATCATATTTACTATAGGTTTAAACGGTTTTACCTCGAAATACATTTTTCTCATCAATGGCTTTTCAAATTTATATGTTAACGAACACTAATGAGACTTTTTCAACAAAATGTTTGAAGCTAAACAAATTACCACAGTATGAAAATAACATTAAGTATTCTTCTTCCAAATGCTATGCTTAGGTCTCATACCTTAGTTAGTCTGCACCTCTCGCATTTCCTCTTAGATCTAGCGTTTATTTACCCGTTTGTAGTTAGGTAAGGTTCGTCAGGAAAAAGGACAAGTGTTTGCTGATGCGGGTCTTTGTCAGATGATGACCCGTCGTTGGAGCTTTTGTTCATCTGATCGAGGATTTCCGCTGGCTTACCGGTCCACCCCCCTTAAAAATTATGATAATTTGAAGCTGCGGTGCTGGATACTTGAGTAGCACTGTGGACTCACACGTACTATCTGTTTAAGTGAGTCGTGAATTCATTATTACTTCTGATTACTGACCTTTGTCAGTACTCAGCTTGACCTTATGTTTGAATTCGCTCATTATATTGAGAATAAAACAACATCCGAGAACATAGAGAAGAGTTTGGATTGATTTTGGCTTTATATAGGTCTCAAACTGCCTTTTTTTTTAATAAAGTGAATTGATAATTTTCATGCAATAATTTCTGAGTACCTCATCTGATTGGCATCAATCCTTCAACGGTGATAACCTAATAATGCAACTTATGAGCGACTTCAGACTTAAAATGCTGGTGCACTTTAGGATATTGGTCTCTGAGATAACAAGAAAAAGCCTCCTCAGTTTTTCTTCAAAATCTCCGTGTTTTTATATAATTTTTTATTTACTTTCGAGCTGTGTTTGTCTTTGTTTATCCATTTTTACTTAAAATATGGGGTATTAGTTTCCATGCGATTGATAACTTTTCTATACTTCTAGTTATTCGCTTCAAAACTTCAACAGTAATGAATAAATGCATTAGAAACGTATGCCGCACTCTGCACTATTGCTGTCGCGTACATTAAGGTATAGGAGGCTGGGATTATTTAGTAGGAGGATACCTGTCTTCGATCGCACAGCGGCCAAAATACATCTAGTTATGAGGGATGTAAGTGCTAAAGTGTGAAAGGCAGGTGTAGAGGGCAGTGTGGGTAGGTTTGGAGTGAAAGGCAAATGATAATAATGAACCTGTAATTAAATTATGCTCAGAAAGAGGTTCAATAATGGGTAGAACTTATTTAAGGAAAAAACGCATAAATAAGCGTGAAAGATATCATGTGGTGCGGAATGTCAGAAGATTGCTGGACTCTGTATTGATAAACAAAAACGTTTATCGGTACACTTTTGAATGAGAGAGCTACTTACGTGTAAGATAATTATTTGGTGGTAGATAACGAATAATTAGAATGGCGTCAGGAGGTAAGAGAAAATTGAAAAGGAGTGATTTAAAAGAGAGAGCTAGAGGAAGGTATAAGGAACTGAACTTAGAAAGGTAGGGATGAAAGAGTACAAATAATGAAGAGGTCGAGGTATGGAATAGGTTTAAGACTGCAGGGAAGAGAAATGATTGGTGGCATAACGAGGTAAATAGGGCGTCATTTTTACATTGTAAAAACAATGTAAAATTAACACACAAGGCAGAGTATATTATATGGAGAGGAAAAGAGAAGTTAAACGAGTCGTGAGGAAAGTGCAAATTGGGGAGTCTAGGGAGGGTAGTATAGATGGGTATGGGTCGAGAGTGTATGATATGAGGGGTTAAAGTCTTAGGGAAAATAGGGAAAGGGTTTGAGGGAAGAGGGGACGAGTGTGGTTTGAGACAGCTGCGGGCACAATAATCCCCAAGAACCTGTCTAATTACAAAAATTAAACTGGACTATAACATTTCTGATAATAGCCATCGATAGTAAACAACAACAAAAGCATCAACATTAATAAATTGTGCATTGACTCAGAAAATGTTCATATAAATCTCTGCAACTATTCTTTTATTAACAGCAATACGCCACACGCATGCACACACACATGCAAATATTCATGCAGGGATTAAAAAGGTAACACAGGACTAGCACGATAGTGCGTTATAGAAACGTTTTACAGAGTCAGATCTGTTGAAACATAGATCTGATTAATGAACAATATGTGAAAGGTGGAGCAAGTCATAGCTATATTTTTCAAGCTTCTTTTGCTAATAAATGTTGCAGACAAATTTTTGAAAGAAAATATTGAAGACAAGGGATTAAACATCTGTAGAGTAATAACGATACAGATGATAAATAGTTTGGAATTATGGAAAGTTCTACATATCACACTTGCTCTGTTATTTTCATTACATTTATGGGAGCGCTAAATTCGAAAGGGTCAAAGTATCAGCGACAAGAAAATAGAAAGCAATCAGCATCGATCCAAGACCAAGGAAATGGGGAATAGTTTTAATACTCTGGAGCAAGAAACCATCACTGGCATAAAGGTACAGTTGTGGATAAAAGTTCCTGGAGACTCTCCAGGGCAGAAATAATATCTGGTAACTCAGGCGTAGTAAACAGAGTAACAGTCTATTTTTATGACTGAACTAGCAGCCCTTATAATGGCCTCTTTGCAATGGGTCTCCTTGTAGCGAAGAGGAGGCTCTCGGTCTGAGGAATTAGATCCTTTGGTCTTCTTCCAACCGAACCTGAGTCCCCCACTCCCCTACCCCAGTCCCGTCCTCCCTGTCCCTCCCTCCTATTCCACCTCTCTTCCCATCCCTCCCTTTTCCCCATCTCGTTTGTAGCTTCTGGGGTCCTTCCCTCTGGCATTACGGTTCCTAGGTAGGGGGAAGTGTGCCGGTGTTCTTCTCACTCTGTAAGGTCCCTCAGGGGTGGTGTAGTTTGCCGTGGAATCTGGATTGTTTGGAGGCGCCCTGTTCCCTTCCCTGATTTCCAGGGTTGGAGCAGGGTGTCTTGCAGTGTCTACTGCTGTGCGACAAATATCTCCTACCTACGACTGCTTCTTGCTCTCTTTTTCTTCATCACTTACGGTCGCATGTTCACGCCGTTGCTGTTTATACAGATGATTCTAAATCTTCTGACGGTGTTGGGTTTGTGGCGGTGTTCCCTGACGATGTTGTTCGAGGTCATTTGTTAGACTCGGCTAGTATTTTTACTGCCAAGTTGAATGTCATCCTTATAGCGCTTCTCCGTATTACATAATGTCTCCTTCGACGTTTGTGATCATTTCAGATTCCCTCAGTGCTTTACAAGCCATTAAACAATTTGACTCCCCTCATCCATTAGTCCTTCGTATTGATATATTATATTCATTGGACCGTTTTTTCGATGGAACTTTTAACGAAAGTGCTCTTGTATGCACTGGTATTCCATACCGTCAGCTCTTTGTTCATTCTTCTCTACATTACACTGCAGCCCATATCCACTTGAATAAGTGGTATACACTCTGTTCTTTGTATCTCTCCCCTTCTCAGGCATTATCTATCCCAGATGTTGCTTTTCTGGTTTCTTCCTTGCCGCCACTCCTTCTGTTGGCTATTTTAACGCACACCATTTTCTCTGGAGGGTCGCACTGTGACTCCCGCGGCATTCAGTTGGAGGCATTTCTTGCTTCTCTCCCCCTCCATGCTTTAAATACGGGTACTCCCACCCATTTTGATCCTCGAACTCATTTTTTCTCTTGCATTGATCTCTCCATCTGCTCTTCCTCCACTGTCCTCGACTTCACCTGGTCTGTTCTCCCGAACTTAGATGACAGTGATCATTTTTCAATCATTCTTATGTCTCCTTCGTATTATCCACCTCCTCGTAGCCCATGCTGGCAATTTGACTAGGCGAATTGGGACCTTTACGAACATCTTACTGCTTTTCATGAGGCTCCTTCCTCGTCCTCTATTGATGAGGTTTTACATCTCTTCTCATCCTCCGTCTTAACTGCAGCTTCACATTCTATCCCCCAAACATCGGGAAAGCATTCTCAGAAGTGCTTGCCTTGGTGGTCTCCTGCTTGTGCTTGGGCAGTATGTTTGAAACCTGCTGCATGAGGCAGGTACCGGTATAACAGAACCACAGAGACACTCCTTGATTTTAAGCAGAGGAGAGCAATTGCTCACCATGTCATACGTGACGCTAAACGCACTTGCTGGCGGAATTATGTTTCTACCATCACTTCGGCTTCCTCGATGAGTGCAGTCTTTAAGAAAGTGCGGAAATTGAGTGGTAAATTCTCCCCCGCCCCGGCTCCTGTTCTTCAGGTTGCCGGTATCGATATAGCACATCCTCTTGCCGTTGCCACTGAAATTGGTAATCATCTGGTCTGCATTTCTCAGGGGCTCCATCTATGCCCCTCGTTCCTTCTAAGTCTGCCAGTGAGTTAAAGCCAGAACGTGATACGGTCAGGTTTCTCGGCCTCCTGTTAGACCGTCGATTGTCCTGGAAACCTCAAATTACACCTCTGAAGACAACTTGTCATAGCCGGCTGAACCTTAAAACCCTAGCACATCTTTCATGGGAAGCTGATCGTAGAACTCTCCTTCGCCTACATTCAGCCCTAATTTTATCGAAACTCGATTATGGTGACAAGATATATTCGGCGGCCTCCCCTGCTACTCTTTCCAGCCTTAATCCAAGCCATCACCAGGGATTGCATTTATGCCTTGGTGCTTTTCGTTCTTCCCCGATTAAGAGCCTCTATGTAGAAGCGAACATTCCATCCTAATCCGATCGCCGTGAGGCACATTGCCTTCGCTATTATGTTCGCTCTCATGACCTCCGCAATCCTTCCATGTATAGGATTGTCACAGATGTTAGTAGACGCTCTATTTGTTCGTCGACCCTGTTTACTTCGTCCCTTTTCTCTTCGTCTATATTCGCTCTTGTCTTCCCTTCAGCTACAACCTTTCAATGTTCATGTGGCATCTCCCTTTTCCCTACCCCCTTGGGAAGATCCTGCTGTCCGTGTCTGTTCTTTTCCTCTGCCTTGCGCGAAAGCCCAACTACCTTCTCGCTCTTTTTCTAGACCACTTCCGTTCTCATTCCCATGCCATCGCAGTGTACACCGATGGTTATAAGTCATCTGACAGCGTCGGATTCACACCAGTGTTTCCGGACAGCATCGTGCAAGGGCATCTATTATACTCGGCTAGCATATTTTTGGCTGAATTGTATGCCATTCTTGTGGCATTTATCCATATTGCATCTATGCCTGTGTCACCATTTGTGGTCGTTTCAGACTCCCTTAGAGCTTTACAGGCTATCCGAAAATTTGATACACCTCACCCCCTAGTTCTTCGTATCCAACTTTGGTTACGCCGTATCTCTTGCAAACACAAAGATATTGGTTTTCGTTGGGTCCTTGGTCATGTTGACGTACAGGGCAATGAACAGGCAGACACTGCTGCGCAGTCAGCAGTACATGACCTTCCAGTTTCATATAGAGGTGTTCCATTCACGGACTATTTTGCGGTCATTGCTACACACCTTCGCTCCCGTTTGCAACAACGGTGGTCTGACTTGCTAAATAGCAAACTTCATTCTATTAAACCGAGTATAGGTTTCTGGCCGTCTTCTTGTCACCGATATCGAGGTTGGGAGACTACACTCTCCCGTCTTCGCATCGGCCACACTCGTCTTACTCACGGGTATCTCATGGAGAGGCTCCCTGCCCCTCTCTGTGAGCATTGTCAGGTTCCAGTGTCTGTTCGACATATCCTGTTGGACTGCCCACTCTATCAACGAGCACGCAGAATTTACCTCCAACGTTGTCTTCGCTCTGCTGCCCTCCCCTCAGTCCCTTCTACCTCAATCTCTTGCTACCCTCTATCCCTGCATTATCCACTGTCCTGCTGCACTCCATACCCTACTGATCATCCCTCTCACTTTTACAACCCATTCTCCCTGCATCCTGCCCTGCCCTGCTGCGCTGTATGACCCCTGTGGTTTAGCGCTTCTTTTTTATTATAATAATTCACCTGCTTTAGTTGCTGCTTCTAGTGCTGCATTTATTAATAACTCTTTCTTAATGTCTTAATTTCCTTCATACCCAGCACATACAAGTAACTGAGAACAATTTGTAAGATCTGTGGACTCAAGTTGAATTACAGACCCAATTTCAGACTTATAAATTCTTCTATTCGTCGTTGGACTGTATTATTAGACAGGGAGATTCATCTCCAAAGACAACGTATCATTTCTTTTGCTGCTGGAAGGACAAGGTTTTCTCCAGTGGTATGGGTTTTCTTTTATTTGGTCATTATAAAATTGCGAAATGAAAGTGCATGATGCCTTTATTCCTGCACTGGTTTGTTAGAAAATTCTTTCACTTGGATCCAGTCGTTGTTTTTTAGCACTGCTTCTTTACGCTTGAAAACGTCAAGATCTTTGTCTTTAAATTCTGGATGAACTTTCTCCAGATGTCGAGGATAGAAGGCTTGGCTTCATTGAATCACTGCCCAGTGGTTTTTGACAAAGTACTCACTGTGGAATATGGATACCATTAATTACTGTGGATGTAATTCCCAACTGTAAATAAGTCTCTGAATATTTCCTTTTTTTGCTCTACATATAACCTGAAGGGTAGAAGTAAAATATAAGTTTACTATAACTAATAAAAACAATAAATGTAAAGACAATTAATTTCCTTAATTTATAAATGTATTTGTGTGTGTGTGCTCACATGTGTGGAGTTCGAAAGAGTCTCGAGTGTGATGGTTGTTATCTGTGGATGAAATACTCTAAGTGGCAGCTCACTCTAAGAAGTAATAAAAGTAATAGACAAATATGAGCACCTCTCGCCTGAAAATTTTTACGCGGGTACCTCTGTTTACAAATGACACAAACGCACTTCACACGACCCTGGTCACGGACCGGGTCGCTGGAGTGTTGATCCCTGAAACCTTCTCTAGGTATAAGGCTTCTGGATAACTGATGCAGAGAGCTGCTTGTTACTCTCGTATAAGTCTCTAGACTAGACTAGTCTCTAGACGCGTTCGTTATGATTTTTACGAGTTTATTAATTTTGAAGTGCTTATATACGTACATGTATATGTTTGTAAGATGAAAGAGAGAGGGAGAAGAGCTTGCCTAGTTGGCTGCTTTCTTTATCAGCTGATTTGTAACGAGGGAGTTTTATATTGTACATTACTGTACAGTGTATATTGTATACTGTACAGCAGTGTACACCATAGTTATACTCTGAGACTTTTATGTACCCCTTGAGCGGTGCAAATGTGCCCCTGGGGGTACGTGCACCCCAGGTTGGGAACTTCTGCATTAAATCATTCTCCTCAATACCAATTTATTAAAGCATCGAGCAAAACTGCTCTGATTGGCAATAATTTTAGATTTTCTTCCCTTTAGCGGGTGATAAATGGTTCAATTTAATACATCCGAAAAAAGGCTAGAATGTATTACAACGGCGCTGTGCAATTTACCAATGACAATAATGGCGAGAGAAGAAAAATAGGTGTATATATAAAAGCACTGTCCAAGATTACGTTTACAGATTTCCCAAATAAAATGCCTTCGTTCATAATTCTGGTGAATGCTCTTATTTAGAGCATATCGAGGGTTTAAAGAAACCTGGGCCTTGTTAGGTTATTTTTCTTTAATTTTTAAAGGGGTGGATTAGTAAGCCAGGGAGAGACCTAGGTCATATGACCAAAAGCTCCAGCGGCAGGTCAACATTTCACTAAGGAATCATTTATCCTGTTCTTTGACAAATCTTGCTATTTTTCATCAGTATAACGTACTGAAATAGCCGCTTGAGCTAGGCGTTAGCAAAACATGATACCGATTTGTCATTGTTTATTAAGGATGGTAAACCTGCAGACTAAGTTCTGTGGAGTGTATTGATGAATATTTTTCGATCCAATTATGATGATTAAAATACTGTCGTAGTGAATACTTTTCAATATAATGCTAATTTTGGATTCTTCAGCTGAAGGACTGAAGATACCATTCCACTCCTCGGATCAAGCCTCATTACTCTTTATTCCACCCATTCCCCAGGCACCATCTGACCCTTACGAAATACGAATTTAAAAATTTCATTTAACTTTAATAATAATAATATAATAGTAATAATGATAATAAAAATAATAATGTCATGTAATAATGCAGCATAAAGCTTCTCCTCAATAAATTATTAATATTTACTTTAATATTACCTATATTATTATTATTATAATTATTATTATTATTATTATTAGGTATCCCTTTAAATGGTTGCCTGATTTTTCCCATTCTTTTTTCCTTCCTCCAACGTTTGTTTATACCTTGAGAACGCTTTCTCTGATCGGCTTCCAATTTTCATTCGTTGGTTTTCTGCACCGGGGAAAGGCTTAATGCAACTATTGGCACACGCAGGTGCCCTGTGATCAAATTTATGTAGCCATTCCTGAAATTTCGTTTCCACTCGATAACCTTGTGAATTCTGATTGGCTCCAAGCATTCAGATATGTGTATCCTGATTAGAAGAGGGCTGAGATTGTTCGTAAAGTGTGTAGGTATCATTTAGTTAATTTGTGTATAATAGATTGAAATTTATATTCCCATTAATTAATGACTGGTTTCATCTTACACACGCTTGTGATACCCGTTCGGGCTGTCAAATATTAACGCTGATGACTTCCATAACAAGAATGTCAGAGCAACTACGTTTTGTGTTCGTTGGCGTTTTAAAAGGAAATTTTGTATTAATATTAGTATTTAAGTGATCAGCTTCAAACACAAAACGAGCTGTGTCTGAACGAGGATTAGTTTGAGGATTTGCTTGTTTGTACAGTTGTAGAGATTTTTAAATAGAAACAATATGGAAAAAAAAATCGAGAAACATTTAAAATTCGAGTGTTTTTTTTAATCTTCTTTGTAAATTTCACACGTTTAGTGAGCCATTTAAACCTAAGTTTTCGTGCAATATTATGCCAGAGCCGGTCACAATATTTTGTACACTCTTGTCAGCCCTTGTCGGTTTAGCGCTTTATTTGATTATTATAATCTTGTTAGCCACTAACTTCTTCCAAGAGGCTTTCATTTATCAGCTTCCAATTTTTAAACAGGTCAACAATAAAAAAGGTGTAAGACTCTTGGAGCAACTGGGTCAATTCTTAGTAAGCAGTTTCCGAATCTGGTTTATATTAACACGACTGGTTATTGTGTTATATGAACGAAATATTGCAGTACCTACGTGTGCCTCTAGATCATTCTCCAGTGTATTTCAGATATTTATAACAAATTCCAGGCCACTTCAACTGAGCCGTGCCGGGCTCTAGAACCCACACTTAACCAGCTTCCTCCAAGCTTCTGATCTACAGAGAGAACCACGATTTACTTGCCTTGTCCAGACTCCTGTCTCATGCAGCAACAGATGGGTTGTTTTTGCAGGATAATAATACTCGAGTTCCAGATCCCATTCTGGTGAATAACTCGAACTGAATATTCAATGCGTCCTGCATGGGAGGAAGGTTTTCCATCGATTTCCGGGTTTTCGCCAGAGTATCGCCGTGCCTCGTTGACAGAGCTTTGGGTGCTGGTTTTCTCATTTTGAACAATTGCTTAGCGTTCAACGATGCTGTTGTGAACGACTAGATCACAGTGAGAATTAACTGCAATGTAAAAGTAAGCTACAAAAAGTGGGACTTCATATGCAGGCCTTTTACACTTTAAAAAAAACGCAGATACAGTATCACAGACTGTGATGCTGTGAAAGTCGGCAAGACCCGGGCATTAACAAATATATATATGAAATTGTTTCCACTACCAAAGGACACCAACAGGTTTGCAGCTGGACACACATTAAACAAATGGTAGTATAACTTCTTGGCCATGATTACAACAACGTCGGTATCCAAATCAGGCCTGATGAAAAAGCTCGATTCATTTCGACTTCTAAAACACAGTTGATTTTAAAGGCTAAGAAGTGTGAAGATTCCTCAGCTCATTTCAAAGCCAAGACCTTAAGGTGCTACCAACTGAGCCATGGGACTGTAGGTGAATCAAAACTCTGGTATTCGCTTCCACTTGTGTGCATCGTGTTTACATCTCTTTTGGAGACTACTTCCTGGCCAGAAGTGAGGACAAATTCAGTTTCATTTGGGAAATCGATGCCTTCAGTCTCGCTGGAGAAGAACTCGGAAAGTTCCTGCTTCTTGTTCCGATTCCGTAAGAAGAAGCCCTTCCAGTTTTAGGGTTTTTTATTGTCTCTGTCTCTTTTTGTTTTTCCTTACTTTTAATACTGCTAGTAACGTAAATGATGACAAGACTACTTTATCTGCACAGTGAGTGAAAGTAGTGACACTGCTGGGAGAAACAAGGTGTGCAACATCATTACTATCCAGGATCTTGGTCTCAAATGAGCATGAGAAAATCTGGCAACATGGTTAGGGTGTACATCTCAGTTTCTGGTAAGAAATCCATGCTTACCTAGATCTCTAGGCAAGTCAACAGATCATATATATTTCGCACCGGCTGTTTTCCTCTGCGAATTATGACCAGAGCTTTGGTAAGATTTGGAAGAAGGATATATAAGGATGGAAATATAGGAAAAGGGTGGGTGGGGAAAGGGGAGGTGGGGTAATAAAGGTAAGTGACCTAACCACTTTGGTGCATTTTAATACAAGTGTGTGTGTGTGTGTGTGTGTGTGTGTGTGTGTGTGTGTGTGTGTGTGTGTGTGTGTGTGTGTGTGTGTGTGTGTGTAGTGTTATCAATGAAATCAATTTCATTGACTGGGTTATAACACACTACCCATCAGTTTCACATAGTTGTAACAGATGTATAACTGTGTGACGCTGAGTTGGCAGGGGGTATACTTTCTCCAATTGCCTTTTTTTGTGATTGCAGGGCGTAGGCTGGAAATGACAGCAGCAGGGCGTTTGATGTAGGTCGATTGCTTCCTGGAAATACTGGTTAGCTCAGCTGCTTCAGAAGTGGTGTCCTGCCGTAGTAGGTTTGCAGATGTTACATGGTTAGATGTGTTAATAAGTTAATAATGAAGTCTCCATAAATTGGGGTGGTTTTATTCTTATTTGACGTATATGGGTTTTGGTGGTACCCGTTCATCTATATCTTCCGGGAGGTCGCTCAGGATCACTGGTCTCTGGAAATTATCCTTGTGGATGAAGCTTAGCACTCTGCTGGAGGGTCATTCTTTGGGTTCTGTGGGATGGTGTGTTGATGATGTAGTCGGTGGTGTTTGTTGGTTGGGGAGGGTTTTCTCTGTCATGTATATTGAGTTATTGCATGTCGTATAGTTGTCTCTGCTTTAGTTTATCAAGCCTGACATTTATTGCATCTATCTCCTGTTGGAAATAAAGCGGAGTGCCTGTGATAAAGGGGAGTGCTCTATTCTGGTTCTTTGTAGCTGTAGCATGTTGGATTTCGTTGTTAATGACATGGGTACACAAAGATATCCAAGCATAGGTCTTATCATCTTGTACAGGTTTTTCTTGATGTGTGAAAGAGCTTGATTGTACCTTTATAGTTTGCCGAGGCTTTGGCTAAGTTCACCTTTTTTTTTTAGAGATGTCATATGTTGAGTGGAGTTATCTGTCCATCTCATATCCCAGGATCTTGTTTGGGTTTCAGATGACAATAGGTGTACCTCTGATGGAGATACCCCTCTTGTCTTCTATAGTTGTTGCAAAACATCCAATGGTGCTGATCAGGACTTTGTCTAGGTTGGTCGTGATCCTCCATTTCTTCTCCCGGTTTGCTGCTCTTCGTAGTTCCGTATTTATTTTTTTCTATTACCCACACATGCTTATTTCTGTTATGGGGTGGATGATGTTACATGGATAACATCATCAGCAAATTGTGTGATCATAGTATCGTTGAACTCGGGTTGAGGGAGATCGTTTACATATATGTTGAACAGTATCGGGCTAAGGCACGAGCCTCGGGGCACTTTGGCTGTCGGTGTCAAAGGCTCTGCCGACTTCCCGTTAAAGGTAGGGATGATGCCTCTTTCAGATAAGAAGTTGTATATGAATCTGAGAAAGTCCAGTTGTGATCCGGAAGGTCGGCAAGTTTAAATAAGAGTCCGTCGTGCCACAGGCTGTCAAAAGCTTTGTGTACATCCTTGGTTGCAATTAGGGCAAGGTTGCCCTGTTTTCTCAGGTTGTCCACACCATCTAAGATTATATTGATAGCGTGTTGGGTTCCTCTGTGGCTCCTGAATCCAAACTGTTTTTCAGTGAAGAGGGGATTGTACGCCATGTAGTAGTTTAATCTACTGGAAATTATTTTTTTCAAGGACTTTACCAGTAACTTCAAGTAAGGAGATAGGTCTATAGTTCTCCAGTTTGTTTGTCTTTTTTTGGGTTTTGCAATGAATACCATCCTTTCTGTCTTAAGTGCCACAGGAAGTGTCCCGAGACCAAGATGGCATTAAAGTTATTTACCAGAGACTGCAATTTCGCGGTAAAAACTTTAATTGTTTTACTGTTATACCTGAGGGGCCAGGGGCTTTATTACTCATTCTGCCTATCAATTGACTTATCTCTCTGTGTTTGGTCTTGTAAGGGGGTCTCCATCTTGAAGGCTAGATGCATCAATTAATGGTTGGAGGTCAGCTCGGTTGTCGTCTCCTCATTCGTTGACCCACTGGTAATGGTTATTGTTAATTAAATCTTCTACTCTCATTGTGTGAAAGAATTTTCTCCCACACATCACCCATCAGACTGGCTTGGTCTTGTGGGTCAAGTTTAATATTCACTTCCTCATGATCGTCGTCGGTGAAGGAATGTCTTACGTAATGGGTAGGCTTGTGCTTTCCCCCTAGAAGCTGGCGGATCTTGCTCCAGAACTTTTCAGGTTGACGTTTGTATTGATTAGCTTGAAGAACAAGATATTTCCAATTTCACTTTTGTATTGTGTTATTAGGGTAATTAATTTCCTTGTCAACCTCTGCAGTATAGCCCTTGTGGGCTGTCTCGTTTGGTGGTGCCTACTACACTCTGCTTGATAATTTTTCATGAAGTCCATAATTTCCCTGGTTGGTTTATATTGCTGATAGATCCTTGATGTATTTAATTCACAACTTGCATGAGTGGCCTCTATGATTCTTTCGTGGAAGGAGCTGATTGCCTATTCAGTTGCAGTTGAAGGTTGGTTCTCAAGCGAAACAATTAGGTCATTGCATAGGTAGTCCCTGAAGGGGTCAAATACTAGAGCTTTTAGGTTGGGTTTCTAAAAGGCGATGTCTGTAGTGTTATTATAACAGGGATGTGGTCTGATCCGACCTTTCCACCAGGAGAGAGACTGCAATGGTATAGGTCACAATCTCTGTTGGTTAAGACTATATCAAGTGTTCCCGGGTGAGGGCCTACATATGACTTAAAGAATGGGCCTTGGAATGATAGATTCCTTGCTGTCATTATATTAAATAGTAGTTTTACCTTTAGGTCACCCAGCGGATGGGCGGCGCCGCAGTTGAAGAGAGCGGGGTGATGACCATTAAAATCTCCTGCCAGGAATGTTGGAACATTTCTACTCAGTATCTGGTGTAGGGGAATGAACTCTATATATAGCTGTCTTGAAGGAAAATATCCAGTTCCAAGTATTAATTGACCATATGAGGTCGTCAGTTTTATTGCTATAATGTTGTCTTTGTCAATGTGGATGTTACGAAATGCATATCCTTGTTTCACTAGGACGGCCACTCCACTAAAGGGCCCTCTCGATTTCTCGACAGTAGAGTAACCACGTATTTTTATATGTTGGTCTGCCCTGGCAGCTGTCTCATTCAGAAGGATGATGTCAGGATTGTGATTGTGTAGTTCGACTTCAAGGAGATAGCGGTTATTAAAGAAATGTTGAATGTTAATTTGTAAAAATTGTAATCCCCATTACTTTGTGGAGTATGCGTTTTTGCTGCGTATTAAGAATTGGTGTTTGAGATTATAGCTGCACGGTGTGTGCAAGCTCTCCCTACTCGACCTCTTTAAGGGGGGCTCCTTGTCGTGGTAAAGAGGCTATCGGTCTGAGGAATTGGACCTCTTGGTCTTCTTCCTCAGACCGAACCTAATTACCCCCCAATCCCCCCTTCCCTATCCCATCTCCTCCATCCTCCCTTTTTCCCTTTCCTCCTCTTCCTCCTCATCCCTCCCTTAGTTCCTTCCCAGTTTTACCCTGGGAGCTTCTCTCCTCAGGCATTCTCGTTCCTAGGTAGGGGGAAGGGTATCGTGGTCCATCCCATTCCGTTGAGGTCCTTGGCGGTGGTGTAGTTTGCCGTGGAATCTGGATCGCCTGGGGATGTCCGATCCTCTCCGGTCACCCGGGGGTGGCCTTCGGTATCTTTCGGGCGATGGGTGTATCTCTGGAGGCCACCTTTCGGATTCCGGGGTGGTGGCCGAAGGCGGTATGCTTTGTGGCGGATATCCAGGCCGCCCTCTCTTTGTCCGCCGAGATGGCTCGGTGGATGTGA
>WNWK01028944.1:0-24868 GCA_009830355.1 Cherax destructor | reverse complement strand
AACTCGTCCATCTTATTCCTAGCACTACGACTATTGTTAATATACACTTAAAGACCCTCCTTTCTCTTTACCCTTCCTGCTCATTTCTGTTTTTTCCCTTATACCTATTACTGTCCTTGTCACCTAGTGCCACTGGCTTTCCAATATCCACCTTATTCTGCCTATTACTAGTTCCCCTAGAATTTATAACATTACTACACTGGGACTTCACTGTTTTCCCCCCATAACCCATACCACTAACTTTTTCTAGTTTAAAGCCCTAACAGCTCCCTCCACTGCAGTTGCCAGTGCCCCCACCCCAGACCTAGATAAGTGAACCCCATCCCTGGCATACATGTCATTTCTGCCATAGAAGAGGTCCCAGTTGTCAATGAATGTTCCCATTTTCTACAGTATTTGTCCAGCCAGCATGACACCAATTGCCCTGGACAACCATTCATTTCCAACTCCTCTCCTTGGCAAAATACCACATATGACAGGGTTCCCACCCTTCTTCCTAATTCTGTCTATTGCTGACCTATAGCTGCTAATCAGCTCCTCACTCCTACGTCTGCCAACATCGTTGCCTCCAGCACTGAGACAGATAATAGGATTGCTCCCATTACCTCTCATGATGTCGTCCAGACGGCTAACAATATCCTTCATCCCAGCCCCAGGATAACACACCCTCTGCCTCCTATTCCTATCCTTAAGACAAAATTCCCTATCCATAAACTTAATCTGACTATCCCCAACTAAAACAATGTTCTTACCTCGACTGGCGGTGTGCATGACGTTCTCGACGGTCTTTGTAGAGATGGTCTTCGCTGGGATGTCTTCACATTCGTCTGATAACAAGGAGAAAGAGTTGCGGGTTTTTCACAGCAGTCTCCTGGACCTTCTTCAACTTCAGCTTCGTCCCTTCAGATTCGACTAGCATCCATTCGTTGGTCTGATCATCGGCGACATTGTTCCGGGATAATCCTTGCATATACCTTCAAACGTTGAATCTCTCTTCTAGCTTCTGTTAATTCCGCCTTCATTTGGAGATATAGCTGCTCGTAGTCGAGGGAAACCATCATCCAATCTCAGGTAGCTAATAACGGAAGCACAGCAAAGATGGTTCAGTCCACGAGCAAAGATGGTTCAGTCCAATTTATCATTAAATTCTTCCCAAATTTTATTAATTATAAATGAATCCAATTTATATAAACCAAAAGAAATATTCATATTATTTTCAAAACTGCTTTTAATGAAACATGATTCTATTATATTCCTCTCAACCATGGACTTCCTTGATACAACCTTCTCAGCATTTTGAAAATCAATTGGATGGTTAAAATCTCTCACATGAATAAATAGAGCATTAGAATCTTGTCCAGTTCTAATGCTATATTTATGTTGTTTTAATCTTAGTTCAAGACTTTTACCAGTTTGACCATAATAAACTTTATCGCATATTTTACAGGGAATCTTATAGACACATCCGTCAGCATTTTGGGGAAAATTTTTTATCAAAAGTCTTTTTACTGTATCAAGATTTTTAAATACAACTTTGATATTAAAATTCTTAAGAAAGGAAGGCATATCAACCAAGTTTTCATGGTAAGGGAGAACCAACATGGTTCTCCCTTGAGTAGTCACGAAAGCGCTTGGAATTCTTCTATTTTTTCATAGTGGTTTTCTTGCATATTTTGATATCACCTGTTTACTGTGATTTTTTTGCATATAATATATATATATATATATATATATATATATATATATATATATATATATATATATATATATATATATATATATATATATATATAATAAATATATTTGTGAAAACTATCAGAACTGACTCACGAAATCGTAATGACACGATTGCATACAAACCATACCACGGGTGGGTCGAACCGCGATCAGAGAGTCTCAAAAATCCAGATCGCGTAAGCCACTGGGCCAGTAGCTTCAATAAGATTCATCCAACTAGGTATATTTCTACATCATAGGAAAGTTAGCATAGGCATTTGTGGACACAGTGGTGCCTATGCTAACTTTCCTATGGTGTAAATATACCTGGTGAACAATCTTAGTGGCCTCTACTTGGAGTTTGAGTTCACCGGGTTCCCCATTTTTTTTTATCAGAACTGACCTGGAAAACCACCATATTGTTGGGGAAGAGTATATTGTGGTCGCTAGAGTCACACCATCACTACAAGACAGGAAAATAAAAAAGAAGAAAAGCAGGTATAACTTTCCGCCTTTGTAGCACAGCCAGAAGTATGATGAAGAAAAATACGAAAGTTGTTTCTCGCATGTAGAGCCAAAGTTCCACCACACAAGCAGTGTGACGAGTCTTTCTTATCCAGTTATTGCAACTTGCAACAAAGTATTCATTGCAATATCTAAATAACTCGATTGTTATTATTATAAGGTTTGTTCAATTATGATTTTTTTTTTTGAGTAAAGATATTTGTCCTCTCTCTGAAACTGAAGAATTTCTTTAATGAGATTTGTTTTAACTTCTGTTTATTGGCTTGATGAATACACATTTAAGTGTCGTTTAAAAATAAGTAATTACGAAATGGAAGCGAAACCTAATTGTTCATCAAGTTATAAGTCAATCATATAATAAAACATAATGAAAATTTCTGCACATAAAACACGTTCTCCTCCCTGGGAACATGCAAGAGCTGTCACACAGAATTTACTGGCTTCTGCAGGTGGTTTAAGAGTCGTCTTACATTAAGATAAATAGGGTAATAATGTTGACAACTAAATCGCCTGCTGATCCAGGTGGGAAGGACATAGCAACTTTATACACAAGAGAATCCTGGACTCTTAAAGGTGCTGTACAACGACCATTAACATATTGACTCCAATGTGGATGTAAACATCTCTTGCAGTCAAAGAATAAGTTAATATTATACAAATTCGGGTACCAGCGAGGCAACAAATAATTTATTGTGGCACACAAAATTTCCAAACAGAAAATGAAATGTGTTGTAAAATTTAGTTTATTGTTTAAAATGGGATGCTTACAGACCCGACAAACATAAATTTGTATTATTAGGAAAACAACTGAAATAATTCTTAGCTATGTAAATAAATTACAGAAGTTCCAGAGAGACTGCATGTTACAACAAAGTGTTATACATTAATCATACGCCATTTAATTTATCCCATAAAACAATTTTAATTCCCAGTATAATCTTTGCACTTAACATATTATCATTAGTGATTGCAACAATCTATTGTATTGCATTTTTTTTAAATACCGAGAAAAAATAAATGCGTATCAGTATATAAGTCATATTTACAATACACAAACATGAAAATATAATAATTTATTTGTAACTGAAGTGGAAAACAGCTTCGGTAACCCAACGAATGTTTGACTTCTCTTATATTGGTCAAATAAGCCAGCGGATAATTAACCTGTTATATGTATCTCCCGTAAGCCAGCGGAAATTTGAAGTGTTTAATATATTCTTGGGAAGCCAGTAGCTTAGACATCCATGATATCCAGTACTCGTAAGAGAGCAGTAATAGTCAATGATACTTACCATCAGTACATCCAATTGCATCAGTGGACAGGAACTTAATCACTGACACTCAGCATCAGTACATCAACGGTGGCAACTTCATCACTGACACTCAGCATCAGTACATCAACAGTGGCAACTTCATCACTGATACTCAGCATCAGTACATCAACGGTGGCAACGTCATCACTGATACTCAGCATCAGTACATCAACGGTGGCAACTTCATCACTGACACTCAGCATCAGTACATCAACGGTGGCAACTTCATCACTGATACTCAGCATCAGTACATCAAATTAGGCAACTTCATCACTGATACTCAGCATCAGTACATCAACGGTGGCAACTTCATCACTGACACTCAGCATCAGTACATCAAATGAGGCAACTTCATCACTGATACTCAGCATCAGTACATCAACGGTGGCAACTTCATCACTGACACTCAGCATCAGTACATCAACGGTGGCAACTTCATCACTGATACTCAACACTGGCTTGTAAACAGTTCCTTAATTTCTTTTAGTTTAATCAGGCGAAGTGCTAAACCAGTTGGGGTCATAATGCATAGGGGATGAGAAATGTGATCGACCCATTAGGGTGAGGCTAAGATCAGTTCCTTAGATCAAGACTTCCCCTCACTTTCATAAAGACACTTCCAATGAGGAGAACAATTTCATAATCACTAAGACTGCTCTATCATGTCACCTATTACTTAATTTCCAATACCTATCACTGGTTCACCAGTAACTACTAACTCATTGATACCTCTGACGGGTATGCCAGAGACTGCTTCGTGACTGATTCCCTGCACGATATGTGCAGGGAATCAGTCAGTAGCTACTTAATAATGTCAGTAGCTACTTAATAATAAATTCCCAGCATGGTTATGCAGGGAATCTGTCATCAGTACTCTGTATCAGTACCTGATACAGAAGATGTATCAGTACCTGATACAGAAGATGTATCAGTACCTGATACAGAAGATGTCAGCAGATGCTCAGTGTTATTCCCAGCACTGGCACCGCAGTTGTTGTTTAATTGATGAAATTCCCATAATGTAAAAATGGTATAAAATACCGACAACTTGATGAGTAAGACATGTATGCAACAGTTGGGTATCTAACTGTTCAACAAGTGCTTAGTATCTGAGGTACTGAAGCTTAGTATCTGAGGTACTGAAGCTTAGTATCTGAGGTACTGAAGCTTAGTATCTGAGGTACTGAAGCTTAGTATCTGAGGTACTGAAGCTTAGTATCTGAGGTACTGAAGCTTAGTATCTGAGGTACTGAAGCTTAGTATCTGAGGTACTGAAGCTTAGTACCTGAGGTACTGAAGCAGTGATCTTCCAGGTTTATGTATTAACTCCTCTAATAAAGTCCAGCGCCTCGAACCACATTAATGGCGATCACTTATTTTTTGTTTTATAATAATTCATATAAATCTTCCATTTAGCACGATCAATAAATCAATATTAATCGATAAATTATATATTTGGTGGTGCTATGAATTAGTGTGTAGTCAGGCTGACGGGAACTGGGTCGTGGAGTTTCCCTGTAGAAAAATATGCTGGAATAATAATAAAGCCACTGAAAAAAATGAGAAAGGGCCAGATACAATGTATTAATCCAACAACAACTTTGCTGAATATTTCTAACCTGAACGAAGAAAATAAATATTAAAATGTGAGAAATCAGGAAAGAGCTTAGAAGTTCAATTTTTTTCTTCATATTTTTCATATTTTTTTGCATATTGTGATATCACCTGTTTACTGTGATCTTACTGCAGGAAATTTAATATAATATATAATAATATTCAATAACAAAGTCCTTTACCAGGAGAAGATCCACTAAGTCCAACAGTTAAGGGGGTGAGGGGGGGTCGTTTAGACCTTATTTCATTTATTTATTAACCACATTTTTATTTGCTGAAAGTGTGGTTATATGGGGACATGATTCTGTACAATTTAATGGCTATAACCCTGAAAGTAACAAAAAAAATTATATGGCAACACTTGTGCATGAACAAAAGAAAACTGAACATTGGAAAAGTGTTGCAGATGATTGAACAAGATTAAGGAAAGTTTTTTTTTATAGTGGTAAAAAGTATGAAAATGTATCATGTTTGTTTTAAATTATTATTTTTTTTTTTCAGATTTTTCAGGGAAATCCAGTAAAATAAAATCAATTTGAAGCAAATCATGTTAATGACTGATAAAAATTGACTTCTTGTATTATATTAAAAATAATTTTACGATTCATCAGTAAATAATAAAGAACACAAATGGATATGTAGATAATGTTTCTTCCTAAATAATCACGGATAAAGAAACTATGTTTATTTCAATCGCTGTGAGATTCTACATGGTATCCTGGTACCCACAACCCCAGTCACCTGCGTCTCAAGGAACGCTAATGGAATAGTGCAGGGTGTGGTAAAAGTTAATAACACAATTCAATATTATCGTGGAAAATTTGGTAACTAATTCCTAAATTTCTTCCATAAAAATTGTAAATAAAGACATACACAGACCATATCAAATATAAACCTTTCAAAGAGCCCAATATGCTAATATAGACCAGAGCAGCACCACAGTAGCAACATGGAAGTCTTGAAACTAATCAGAAGCGGAACCCAGAAATTATCGCATAAAAAGCCGTATTTCAAGTTTTTCCAGTTTCTTGCAAAATCATTAGAAAGGTTTCCTTAAGATGGACTAGATTTTGAGTTTTATTTAAGACTAATGAACATAACATACAAATGTTTAACAATTGACTTGGACACACAGATATTATAGACTCAAAGTCATGCACTACGACTCATTTCTGATCAGAAGTGACATGATCCAATCACTTCTCAGAAACCAATTTGGTTTATGAAACTGGCGCATGATAACTTACCCAACCTAACATCAAGAGATTGTTTTCCTTGGAGAAAACTCAAGCACTATAAATTTAAAAGCTGACCAGAAGATGCATTTTCCAGTTATTGTACAGAATCCAACATAACTTGTGCTAACACGACCTTATCCTATGAAATGTTCCATCCATATCATACGAGGCATCATCCATATCCCACGAGGCATCATCCATATCATACGAGGCATCATCCATATCATACGAGGCATCATCCATATCATACGAGGTATCATCCATATTATACGAGGCATCATCCATATCATACGAGGTATCATCCATATTATACGAGGCATCATCCATATCATACGAGGTATCATCCATATTATACGAGGCATCATCCATATCATACGAGGCATCATCCATATCATACGAGGTATCATCCATATTATACGAGGCATCATCCATATCATACGAGGTATCATCCATATTATACGAGGCATCATCCATATCATACGAGGCATCATCCATATCATACGAGGTATCATCCATATTATACGAGGCATCATCCATATCATACGAGGTATCATCCATATTATACGAGGCATCATCCATATCATACGAGGCATCATCCATATCATACGAGGCATCATCCATATCATACGAGGCATCATCCATATCATACGAGGCATCATCCATATCATACGAGGCATCATCCATATCATACGAGGCATCATCCATATCATACGAGGCATCATCCTATATCATACGAGGATCATCATATCATACGAGGATCATCATATCATACGAGGCATCATCCATATCATACGAGGCATCATCCATAGTCATACGAGGCATCATCCATATCATACGAGATCATCATATCATAGAGGATCATCCATATCATACGAGGCATCATCCATATCATACGAGGCATCTATATCAGGATCATCATATCATACGAGGCATCATCCATATCATACGAGGCATCATCCATATCATACGAGGCATCATCTATATCACACGAGGCATCATCCATATCACACGAGGCATCATCCATATCATACGAGGCATCATCGATTAAAGACTGATGTCAATCACAATTAAACCTTAATGAATGAAAAGTGCTTAATTCATAAAGGTCATGAGAAGCAAAGGGAGAGTGACTCCAGTTCCTTGCATAAAGAGCCCATCACCATTATCAAGGGGAAAATAATGCAATAATATAAAATAATACTATGTTATTTCAGTGTTAAAAGTGGCAAAATGGCCTCTCAGAGGAGCCTTCCTGTGGTAATAACAATGAAACAAATATACGGGAATAGCCTACGTAGCACTGTTATAAGACACCCACGCACGTAAATAGTTCCATGAATCTTCTCAAGATACATTATACAAATGTTCGTGTAATGAAACGAACAAAAATTATTCCAAAAAAAGTTTTGAGAAATGTGAATTCCCTACAGTCGTCTAAGATTTTTTTTTTTTTTTTTTTTGAAAAGCCAGTTTGATAAATTGGCAAAGAAATTGACAATTTGGCACCCACGTAAATACTACTTATAAAGATACACAACTATATAGGGTTTGAAGCTGATCAGAAGAGTCATTCACTAGTTATTACATGGGAAAATTTAGAGCAAAAACAATGACATATATAAATTTAAACATCTTTATATAAGTGACAAACTGTTTTAATAAAGCCTCTCAATGATTAAAGTTTGAAGCCGATCATAAAAGTCATTCCTTAGTAACTGTTCTGTTTCCAACAAATCCAAGTTTTTTTTTTAACTATGTCAATAAAATACCAAATTTCCACCTATTGGGACTAAACTTATGAGTTATGATTCTTTATGTACATTGCATCGTCAATAATATTTTGAAGCCAGTCTGAAGAAGCATTCGTTAGTTACTATTTATTCAATAAAATTGGCAGACGTGAGTCTTGTGCTCAGTCACATCACTGATGAAGCCGATCAGTTGAGTCATTCTCCAGGTATGGGCACAGATTATATTGATTCCAGTTTATTTGCCAGCTCGCAGACGATACTTAATAGTTACTATCCTGGCTCTATGATGCATCACCTATTAAATACTATTAAATACTGAGGAGGTAAATTGAAATTTATTTACAGAAATATTTTACACATAAAATCGTCAACTCTGCATATTTGAATTTCACTTTCCTCCATAGTCGTATTTTTTTGCACGTTTTCTGAATATTTGAAGCCACTGAGCCACTGAGGATTCTGGAGTTTTACGAACTATTCCAGGATGTTGGGAATGTCTACAACAACTTTAATCAAAGGTATATAAATATGCCATTCGTGCCAAGAAATTTGGTTCTCGTTACCGTATGAAAGTGGTCAATGTGGATGTCTCAGCTTAAGGATCCCTCAGTTATTGAGTAGCATAGGTCCCAGTTTGCCAGTTTTACTGAATAAGTAAAGATTTGGATTTGTTTTAAATAAAAGAGTTTCTTTTCTAATCGGTATCAAAATGTTAACTACTTTGCACTCCATCAGAACCTTGATACCCTTAAACTTTGTCCTCTGGAGGTTTATATTTCAAGTTTACTCCAACTTTAAATTAACTTGGATTCCTTGGAATCAGATCAATAGCTGAAAAAAACGTCCTTTCTAATCGACTTCAAACTTTCATTGCTGTTTTCTAATTGGATTCTGTGATAAAAACCAGAAAACAAATCCCCAGAAAAACTGACTTTACTCACACACTGAACACAAATATTTTGAACTGCCAGTATCACTAAGTGATTGCCTAAATTATACTTCACATACATATACATATGCCCACGTATGTATTCGTAAACGTATGCATAAGCACACATAAGTACTCATTAAGATATACTCATGTATAGACCCCTGCAACCACATGAAGGTGAGAATACGTGTGCACTATTACATCATGTATACATATACACTCACGTATATATTCATAGGTATTCACATGCACAAGAGTACATCTGTGCGTATATTCATATGCACATGCATACATATGCACACATATATTCACACATCTACACATACACGAACATGGAAAAACATAAATATACATATGTATGAGTATCCATTCATATAGACAAGTGCGCGCATATACGTTCACCCAGGCATTCATAAAAAAAAGCAAATTCATACATCCATACATATGCAAGCACCCATACGCACTCACATGTATAAATAAGCTAAACATTATTTTTCTTTAATGTATACATGTGTATACTTAGCTTATAACACCCCGCATTAAACATTTATCATGACCCATCCCTATTTCTTTCGTGTATACTGAGGTATACACAAAAGGTATAACGTTTTACGGGTCGTGCAGTAAGGGAAATACGTGCGGTTTTAGAATTCGTAGCCAACTAGTGACTAACATGATGTGACATTATACAAATCATGTTACCGAAATTCAATGCCTAATAGTCGCATTTCGAAACTATAGATATAATTTGAGTGGCAAGTCATCAGGTGTCCCGCAGCTCGATCGCTAGCGCATTCAGCTCACGACTGAGGTCCGGGGATCGATCCCCGGTATGGGTGGAAAGATTAGGGCGTGTTTCCGTAAGACACCTGCTGTCAATATTCACCCATCAGTAAAATAGGTACCTGGGTGTTAGTGAACTGGTGTGGGTCGCATCATGGGACAAAACTGACCTAATTTGCGGGAAATGCTCAGCATAACAAGCGGCTTTCTATATAGTAGTATGTCATTGATGTCAGCTATGGTCTGTATACCTTGTACATGTACTTGTAGAAATAAAGATTATTATTATTATTATAAATCATATTACGTTTATATAATACTTACCATCCAGTGGAAGGAAAGGTTTTCAGGCATAATGCAGGAGCTGGGAGGAAATACATCAGCTCCTGCTCCTCGGATCACCAACAATAAGGGTACATTGTTAAGTCTAAATAAAAACATGCAGTAAAGGATAGATCAATGTAATAAGAGAGAGGAGATTATCGGAATGGGGAAGAAAGAAATACAGTATATAGTAATGACTAACGAAGTAGTGTATGTAGTAGTCAGGAGAAAGACGCAGCCAAAAAATTATTGTAAAGAAAGAAGTACATAATAATAGGGAAGGAAGATGCAGTAAAGTTGAAAGAAAAATATAGTAATGACAAAAGAAAAGGGAAAACAAAAGAAGGAATAAGAAGTAAACGCGAAAATAACAAATTTACCAAGAAAATATAACTGAGATAACGTGAAGAAAGAACAAGAAAATATAACTGAGATAACGTGAAGAAAGAACAAGGAAAAATGGATGAAATGCCCAAAAATTTATATAACAGGAGGAGGAAGAAGTCCTGAGAGAAGGTCCATGTTGGTTGAGCAGCTGAGGTAGAGAGGACACTCAAAGTTTCCCCTGGCTCTTATAATGATAAACGGACCTTATAGCTCACCATAAGAGTTCACAGCTGAGTAAAAGAAGCAGCGAGAGAAAAAGAAGAGGAATTTTGGCATAGTGGGCTTTTGTAGTCGGCTTTTATATATTTAGAGAGTGAATTGAAGACGAAAAAGAATATTTTTTCAAATGTGTGATGTATTCGTAAAATATTCTTATTGACAGTGAATAAAACCTGACTAACACGTCTCCCTCCCTCCCTGCCTCCCACACGTCTCCCTCCCTCCCTGCCTCCCACACGTCTCCCTCCCTCCCTGCCTCCCACACGTCTCCCTCCCTCCCTGCCTCCCACACGTCTCCCCTCCCTCCCTCCCTCCCTGCCTCCCACACGTCTCCCTCCCTCCCTGCCTCCCACACGTCTCCTCCCTCCCTGCCTCCCACACGTCTCCCTCCCTCCCCACGTCTCCTCCCTCCCTCCCTGCCTCCCACACTCTCCCTCCCTCCCTGCCTCCACCGCTCCCTCCCTCCCAGCTTCCCACACGTCGTCCTCCCTTCCTGCCTCCCACACGTCTCCTCCTCCCTGCCTCCCACACGTCGTCCTCCCTCCTGCCTCCCACACGTCTTCCCTCCCACTCCCTCCCCCTGCCTCCCACACGTCTCTCCCTCCCTCCCTGCCTCCCACACGTCCCTCCCTCCCTGCCTCCCACACGTCTCCTCCCTCCCAGCTTCCCACACGTCGTCCTCCTTCCTGCCTCCCACACGTCGTCCTCCCTCCCTGCCTCCCACACGTCTCCTCCCTCCCTCCTGCCTCCCACACATCTCCCTCCTCCCTGCCTCCCACACGTCTCCCTCCCTCCCTGCCTCCACACGTCTCCTCCTCCCTGCCTCCCACACGTCTCCTCCCTCCCACATGTCGTCCTCCTTCCTGCCTCCCACACGTCGTCCTCCTGCCTCCCACACGTCTCCTCCCTCCACACGTCGTCCTCCTTCCTGCCTCCCACACGTCGTCCTCCCTGCCTCCCACACGTCGTCCTCTCTTCTTGCCTCCCACACGTCGTCCTCCCTGCCTCCCACACGTCGTCCTCCCTTCTTGCCTCCCACACGTCAACCTCCCTTCCTGCCTCCCACACGTCGACCTCCCTTCCTGCCTCCCACACGTCGTCCTCCCTGCCTCCCACACGTCGTCCTCTCTTCTTGCCTCCCACACGTCGTCCTGCCTGCCTCCCACACGTCGTCCTCCCTTCCTGCCTCCCACACGTCGTCCTCCCTGCCTCCCACACGTCGTCCTCTCTTCTTGCCTCCCACACGTCGTCCTCCCTTCTTGCCTCCCACACGTCTACCTCCCTTCCTGCCTCCCACACGCCGACCTCCCTTCCTGCCTCCCACACGTCGACCTCCCTTCCTGCCTCCCACACGTCGTCCTTCCTGCCTCCCACACGTCGTCCTCCCTGCCTCCCACACGTCGTCCTCCCTGCCTCCACACGTCGTCCTCTTCTTGCCTCCACACGTCGACCTCCCTTCCTGCCTCCCACACGTCGACCTCCCTTCCTGCCTCCCACACGTCGACCTCCTTCCTGCCTCCCACACGTCGACCTCCCTTCCTGCCTCCCACACGTCGACCTCCCTTCCTGCCTCCCACACGTCGACCTCCCTTCCTGCCTCCCACACGTCGTCCTCCCTGCCTCCCACACGTCGTCCTCTCTTCTTGCCTCCCACACGTCGTCCTCCCTGCCTCCCACACGTCGTCCTCCTTCTTGCCTCCCACACGTCGACCTCCCTTCCTGCCTCCCACACGTCGACCTCCCTTCCCCTCGCTCCTCCTCACACGTCGACCTCCCTTCCTGCCTCCCACACGTCTCTCCGCCTCCGTCGCTCCTCCTCTCCCACACGTCGTCCTTTCCTGCCTCCCACACGTCGTCCTCCTTCCTGCCTCCCACACGTCGACCTCCCTTCCCTGCTTCCTCCCCACACGTCGACCTCCCTTCCTGCCTCCCACACGTCGACCTCCCTTCCTGCCTCCCACACGTCGTCCTCCCTGCCTCCCACACGTAGTCCTCTTCTTCTTGCCTCCCACACGTCGTCCTCCTGCCTCCCACACGTCGTCCTCTTTCTTGCCTCCCACACGTCAACCTCCCTTCCTGCCTCCCACACGTCGACCTCTCTTCTTGCCTCCCACACGTCGTCCTCCCTTCTTGCCTCGCACACGTCGACCACCCTTCCTGCCTCCCACACGTCGATCCTTCCTGCCTCCCACACGTCGACCTCCTTCCTGCCCACACGTCGTCCTCCCTGCCTCCCACACGTCGTCCTCTCTTCTTGCCTCCCACACGTCGTCCTCCCTGCCTCCCACACGTCGTCCTCTCTTCTTGCCTCCCACACGTCGACCTCCCTTCCTGCCTCCCACACGTCGACCTCTCTTCTTGCCTCCCACACGTCGTCCTCCCTTCTTGCCTCGCACACGTCGACCTCCCTTCCTGCCTCCCACACGTCGACCTCCCTTCCTGCCTCCCACACGTCGTCCTCCCTGCCTCCCACACGTCGTCCTCCCTGCCTCCCACACGTCGTCCTCTCTGCCTCCCACACGTCGTCCTCCCTGCCTCCCACACGTCGTCCTCCCTTAAAGCACAATATTCTGCAGACCTCCTGCAATGTTCACTGATTTGGCTGATTTATAAATTGAATTGTGTTCACAAGTTCTACTGATGGTCGTGGTAGTGACTCCTCGCTCCTCTCCCTCCTCCTGCAGCTCCCACGACACGCCTGTGACAGCAGTATACACACCCATGACAGCGGTATACACACCTGTGACAAGGGTATACACACCTGTGACAGCTGTATACATATACTCTACTATTTCATTGTCACTGTATATACCGAAATCTTTAAGGTTAATTTAATTCCCATTTTAAGGATCAAGATCTTCTTACAGAAACAACCAGCACAAAGGAGAATGAATCTTACGACGACGTTTCGGTCCAACTTAGATTATTAACTAGTTAATGGTCCAAGTCGAACCGAAACGTCGTCTTACGTTTTTTGACCTACGTGCTGGTTATTTATGTATTGTAATATTCAAGGTAATATACGTTTTTATTCTTTAAGGTTTTCTTAATATTACGTAAGAACAGAAAAATGAAAAAAAAATACAGTGTAGCAGACCTGGCCTATGCTTAGCAGGTCCCATTCAAATTAATTACTTCTAACATATATATCTGACCTAATTTTAGAGATACCCAAATTAAGCATAAGTTATTGAAGGATATTTTATTGCATTTATAAATTGTAGATTTAAACTAGTACTGATGCAGCTGATAAACAATGACACTATCGTCTATACCAGAGATTCCCAAAGTGGGCGGTACCGCCCCACCGGGGGTGGTGGAAAGATCCAGGAGGGAGGGCGTGGAGGAAAAAGTGGGCGGTAGGGGGCGGCAGGGTGGCATCAGAATCAAGGGAGCCTTTATATGACAAAATCTAAGCCATGAACACTTAAGTAACATAAAAGCTTTACAGTGAATAAAATTAACATAGTTTTATTCACTCAATCATAGTTTTATTTTATTTTGTGATCTGAAGTTGGAGTAAAAGTCCGAACGTTTTTTTCGGACGAGCGTCACTCGACACGCCAGCCAGATCAGACAGCAGACGCCGTGGGTACTGCTGGTGATCGGATTTTCAGGTCTACAACGGCCAAGGCTCTAGGTTTGTACGCACTAAAAGTTATCTTCAGTCTTGTAATGTACATTTTAAATTATAATATAATATAGATATAATTGAGTGGTATTGATGGAGGGACGACAAAGGGCGTGGAAATGTTGCTGTACTAAGGCAATAATATAGATATAATTGAGTGGTGTTGATGTAGGGACGACAAAGGGCGTGGAAATGTTGCTGTACTAAGGCAAAAATATAGATATAATTGAGTGGTGTTGATGGAGGGACGACAAAGGGCGTTTAAATGTTGCTGTACTAAGGCAATAATATAGATATAATTGAGTGGTGTTGATGGAGGGAAGACAAAGGGTGTGGAAGTGTTGCTGTGCTAAGGCTGTGATTTGTAGTTCTTCTGTATTTGATTTTTAGTTTAACATTCGTACTTTCATTATAGTGTCATGTACTTTTCCTAGTAAATGCATTGCTATATATTTGCTTATGTTATTTTCTGCGGCATTTTGCTGTGATTGGCATGATTTTTACAAGGTATATGTATATTTTGTCCCAGAATAAAATATGGCAGCAGCACAGCAGACAAAAAAAGAAGTGTAGGTAATATAGTGTGGAATATCTGAAATGTGGATTAGAATCAGCACCAAATAATCAACAACAACCAATGTGCCCACTGTGGGAGTCTTTTCCAATGAATCCCTGAAACCTTACAGGTTTCTTGAACGTTTGAAGAAAATACACTCTGATGAAGCAGACGAAAACTTAACAGTTTTTCAGTCACTTCGAGAAAACTTACTGAAACGGAAGACCTTTGGCAATATGTTTGGTAGCACTTCACAACAATCCAGTGATGGTTTGCGCGCATCATACAATATCTCATTGCTGACTGCTAGATCTGGTAACCTTAGGGAAGAGCTTATTCTGTCAACAGTAAGTGGTGTTCTGCTCACTGTTTTACACAAATCATCTGAACAAATTATTTAACCTATTTCTTTCAGTGACAACGCTATTCAAAGAAAAGTGGACGAAATGGATGAAAACTTTGATGACACATTGCAACAGAACAGAATTTGGCATATAATTAGATTTCACCACCTCTTATCAGAGATTTTCCCGCGACAGTAATACAATCTGCTTGTACCCGTTAACAGTTTTACCATACAGTATAGCAGATATATTCAGTCTCATTAGTAATATGATTTATATACCGCATACCCTTATCCTCTTATTCTTTTCTCTAAAATAAAACACCCAACCATTATGTTTTCACAAGCAATATGAACATATAAATTATTTTGATAGAGTAAGAAATAGAGAAAGAGAAGAGAGATAGAGAGTGAGAGAGAGAGAATTATCAAAGTTAAATAAGAATTATACTACACTGTCATACAAGGAACCATGATCATCATTTTCATATTCTTGGTCAGAGAGAATGATCAGTAATAACGTTATTTCCTTTGCTCACGTAATATTAAATCCTAAGTTAAAACATTGTTGACCAAAATACTGGAAACGCCTTAAAGTCTTGAACAAGTGTTCATTGGAACGGAGGAGAGAGAAATACATGATAATATATACTGGAAAGTACTCGAGGGCCTGGTCCCAAATCTGAACACTGCCATAACAACATACTGGAGTGAGAGATATGGAAGGAAGTTCAAAATAAACGCACTGAGGAGCCGGGGTGCGGTGGGCACAATAAGAGAACACTGTATCAACATCCGTGGTCCCAGACTATTCAACATCTTACCAGAAAATATCAGAAACACTGCTGGAACAAGTGTAGAAGCCTTCACGAGGAAACTGGACAAGCATCTTCACCAGGTGCCAGATCAACCAGGCTGTGATGGATATGGGGGGGGGGCAGCAGGCCTCCAGCAGCAGCAGTCTGGTCGACCAGGCAAGCACCAGACAAGCCTCTCCAATGGCCGGGCTACGAGAGTAGTGAGACTCTCGAAACTCAAAGGTATATCAAAGGAACATCAATATAATATACAGAAATCGACAACCCATCTACCAGTCAGCTGTGTGTTGACACCGCAGTCATTAGTGTTTATTAAGTGAGTAAGTTACTACATATCTCCTTAGGAGTCCTGATTAGTCTCAGCCTCCGTGTGACTGATTAGTCTCAGCCTCCGTGTGACTGATTAGCCTCAGCCTCCGTGTGACTGATTAGCCTCAGCCTCCGTGTGACTGATTAGTCTCAGCCTCCGTGTGACTGATTGTTCAGCCTCCGTGTGACTGATCGTCTCAGCCTCCGTGTTACTGATTAGTCTCAGCCTGTGACTGATTAGTCTCAGCCTCCGTGTGACTGATTAGCCTCAGCCTCCGTTCTGATTAGTCTCAGCCTGTGTGACTGATTAGTCTCAGCCTGTGTGACTGATTAGTCTCAGCCTCCGGTGACTGATTAGTCTCAGCCTGTGTTACTGATTAGTCTCAGCCTGGTGACTGATTAGCCTCAGCCTCCGTGTGACTGATTAGTCTCAGCCTCCGTGTGACTGATTAGTCTCAGCCTCCGTGTGACTGATTCGTCTCAGCCTCCGTGTTACTGATTAGTCTCAGCCTCCGTGTGACTGATTAGTCTCAGCCTCCGTGTGACTGATTAGCCTCAGCCTCCGTGTTACTGATTAGTCTCAGCCTCCGTGTGACTGATTAGTCTCAGCCTCCGTGTTACTGATTAGTCTCAGCCTCCGTGTGACTGATTAGTCTCAGCCTCCGTGTGACTAACTGCACATTGCATTTGCTACATCCGAAAAAGTTTCCAGAGGAAAAGATACTGTCCCAAAAGCTGAGTGTGATTTTGACGTTGCTGCTTTCATCATACAATAATATATATATATATATATATATATATATATATATATATATATATATATATATATATATATATATATATATATATATATATATATATATATATATGTCGTGCCGATTAGGTAAAACTGGTCAATTAGCAAGAACTCATCTAAAATTAAGTCCTTTCTAAAAAATTTCTCTTATACGTTTAAAGATATATTTTTTTCATTTATGTTAATGTAAGAATTTATAATTTTGTACCAAGAGAAACTTTGAAAACCTACCTAACCTTATTACAACAAGCGCAATTTAATTTAGCCTAACCCAACTAAATATATTTTACATACGTTAACATTAATTTAATAATAAACAAACACAATGAAATATATTTTTTTCGTTATGTTGAGAATGATTTTGGCGAAATTATTGCATACACAAATTTTCACTTATCTTATATGGCAAGGTGAGCGTTGCTATTTAAGCCAAAATCGCAAGTTTTACCTAATCGGCACGACATATATATATATATATATATGCAAAAACATCACAGTAAACAGGTGATATCAAAATATGCAATTGGATGGTTAAAATCTCTCACATGAATAAATAGAACATTAGAATTTTGTCCAGTTCTAATGCTATATTTATGTTGTTTTAATCTTAGTTCAAGACTTTTACCAGTTTGTGTGAGAGATTTTAACCATCCAATTGATTTTCAAAATGCTGAGAAGGTTGTATCAAGCAAGTCCATGGTTAAGAACATAAGAACATAAGAAAGGAGGAACACTGCAGCAGGCCTGTTGGCCCATACTAGCAGGTCCTTCACAATCCGTCCCACTAACAGAATATTTGCTCAACCCATCTTCAATGCTACCCAAGAAATAAGCTTGACATTCTACCACTCATGCCGAGTCCCACTCAAACAACCCCTCTCACTCATGAATTTATCCAACCTAAATTTGAAACTACCCAAGGTCCTAGCTTCAATAACCCTACTAGGCTGGTTGAGAGGAATATAATAGAATCATGTTTCATAAAAAGTAGTTTTGAAAATAATATGAATATTTCTTTTGGTAAATATAAATTGGATTCATTTATAATTAATAAAATTTTGGAAGAATTTAATGATAAATTGGACTAATCTTAATTCTTGGGAAGAGTTTCAGGTCCTTTCTTATGTTCCTCACAGAGTCGTGTGTTGTTACGCTACGTGAGGTGTTGTCTTTGTTATGTGATGTGACTGAGGTGTATTCTGCCTCTTTATAAGTCCTCTTGTCATGTTTCTTTATAGTCCTGATAATGTGAGTAGTCACGAAATCCTTGAATTCTTATTTTTCATATATATATATATATATATGTCGTGCCGATTAGGTAAAACTGGTCAATTAGCAAGAACTCATCTAAAATTAAGTCCTTTCTAAAATTTTCTCTTATACGTTTAAAGATATATTTTTTTCATTTATGTTAATGTAAGAATTTATATTTTTGTACGAAGAGAAACTTTGAAAACCTACCTAACCTTATTACAACAAGCGCAATTTAATTTAGCCTAACCCAACTAAATATATTTTAGATACGTTAACATTAATTTAATAATATACAAACACAATGAAATATATTTTTTTCGTTATGTTCAGAATGATTTTGGCGAAATTATTGCATACACAAATTTTCACTTGTCTTATATGGCAAGGTGAGCGTTGCTATTTAAGCCAAAATCGCAAGTTTTACCTAATCGGCACGACATATATATATATATATATATATATATATATATATATATATATATATATATATATAAGTATATTCTACTATGTTCTGATATGTTTCCAAGATATCTTGACGAGTGTTCTGGAAAGTGATGCGCCTTAGGAAATATTACACAACTTCACAAATAAATATACAGAAATCTTGAATAATAAAAATAAGGATTACTTTCTCGTAAAAAAAATTAATCATGTATTTTCAAATAAGATGAAGGCTGCTCTTGCAGGGAGAAATTCACAGACAATGAAACAACAATTTTCTATGTATATGACGATACATAACACTTTGATTAATATGTCTGTTTTATAGAAACTGGTGAAGACGAATAGCATTTATCCTCATTCAGGAACTGGTGGAAAAGTAACTTTACATTTACATGGTTATTCTTGTATGATAATCACAAACAGTTTTTTTTGTAACAGTAATGTTAAAGTCGAAACTAAGAAGTTTTGTCAAGATCTTCGTATCCAGCAAACTGTGAGAAGAATTCTCAACCGAAAGTCTTCAAAATATAATCTTGGACTTCTGGTGCAAAGTACCAGAGAATTTTTGTATGAAGCTGAAGCCTCTCAACATATCATCTTTAACATTTGAATGACAAGCCTTTAGAAGGTGATTTTTGTAAGGGGGAATTGATACCTGTTTTATTAACCAAAATATATTTTGTAGACAAGGTGTTATCTCAGAAAACGATAAGAAGAAAAATCTTTTATAAAGTATCATAAGGTTATGACCCATCCATTGGTCTGTAAGCCAAAGTGACGTGTAAAATATGAAGGTTATTATTTCAAATACATAAATACTGGATAATCGTCTCAGCTGAGTTGAAATGTTACCGACGCCGGGGTTTGTTAAAACAATTTAATACATAACTCATGGCAGAAATGACATGTATGCCAGGGATGGGGTTCACTTATCCAGGTCTGGGGTGGGGGCACTGGCAACTGCAGTGGAGGGAGCTGTTAGGGCTTTAAACTAGAAAAAGTTAGTGGTATGGGTTATGGGGGGAAAACAGTGAAGTCCCAGTGTAGTAATGTTATAAATTCTAGGGGAACTAGTAATAGGCAGAATAAGGTGGATAGTGGAAAGCTAGTGACACTAGATGACAAGGACAGTAATAGGTATAGTGGAAAAACAGAGATGAGCAGGAAGGGTAAAGAGAAAGGAGGGTCTCTAAATATATATTACACCAATAGTCGTAGTGCTAGGAATAAGATGGACGAGTTGAGAGTAGTTGCAAGTACGGGTAATATTGATGTTTTTGCAAAATCTGAAACATGGTTTAATATGAAAAATCGGGACTTGCCTGCCGAATGTCACATTCAGGGTTTTAAATTGTTCCAAGTAGACAGAAGTATCGGGAAGGGGGGTGGGGTGGCACTCTATGTCCGTGATCATTAAAATTGTTGTATAAAAATGGGTATAAAGTCTGAATTAACACATACAGAGTCTGTCTGGATAGAATTTTCAGAGGGGCATGAAAAATTGATTTTAGGTGTGATATACCGTCCCCCAAACTTAGTTAGGGACCAAGGGAGACTACTATGGGAGGAAATTGTTAAGGCCACAATGCACGATAACGTAGTTATTCTGGGTGACTTCAACTTTAGTCAAATTGATTGGAATTTTTTGACTGGGAATTTAGAATCTAACGATTTCTTAGAAGTAGTTCAAGATTGTTTTTTGAAGCAGTTTGTGACAGAACCTACAAGGGGAAATAATCTGCTTGACTTAGTTCTGGCAAACAAGGAAACCCTTGTTAATAATTTAGAAATTACAGAGGAACTCGGCTACTCTACCAGCAGCTGAAGGAAGAACTGAGGGTAGCTAAGCTTGAGATACAGCGACTGACTGAGGAAAACAAGAGGATTCGTAGTAATCTTCCTGTTGAGAATCCTCAAGCCAGGAAAGGAACCTGGACAGTGGCTAAAACGCATGGGACAAAGTTAAGGCTCAAGAGGACGGGTGGAGAGGTAGAAACAACGAAGACCCAGGAGAATGTTGTGGAAACATCGAACCCATTCTCCGTGCTACCCGATGAATGTGAGTCGACTTCTGGGAGCGTCACGACGAAAGACACAAAGGAAGGTAAAAACATTGTTGTTGTTGGGGACAGTCAGGTTAGGTACATGGATAGGGCTTTCTGTTTGATTGATAGGAGTAGGAGACAGAGGGTTTGCTTTCCTGGGGCTGGGATGGAGGATATTGTTAGCCGTCTGGACGACATCATGAGAGGTAATGGGAGCAATCCTATTATCTGTCTCAGTGCTGGAGGCAACGATGTTGGCAGACGTAGGAGTGAGGACCTGACTAGCAGGTTTAGGTCAGCAATAGACATAATTAGGAAGAAGGTGGGAACCCTGTCATATGTGGTATTTTGCCAAGGAGAGGAGTTGGAAATGAATGGCTGTCCAGGGCAATTGGTGTCAATTGCTGGCTGGACAAATACTGTAAGGAAAATTCAGTAACATTCATTGACAACTGGGACCTCTTCTATGGCAGAAATGACATGTATGCCAGGGATGGGGTTCACTTATCCAGGTCTGGGGTGGGGGCACTGGCAGCTGCGGTGGAGGGAGCTGTTAGGGCTTTAAACTAGAAATAGTTAGTGGTATGGGTTTTGGGGGAAAGCAGAGGGGGTCCAGTGTAGTAATATTATAAGTTGTAGAACTAGTAATAGGCAGAATAAGGTGGATAGTGGAAAGCTAGTGACACTAGATGACAAGGACAGTAATTACTCAGGAAGATACTAGTGGAATTCCAGAAATAATAAATTATGTAGAACAGGAAGATAAAATAAACTATGGTGGGGTAACTAGTGACATGGTCCTCAGACAAGTAAATTAAAACCTAACAAATCTGACCTGATGAACTGTTTGCAAGAGTTTTGAAGAATCATAAGAAGAACTTAGCAAACCTTTGGCAAATCTTTTCAATACATCACACAAACTAACATTATATGAATAGTGAAAAATGCTTCAAATGTAATACCTATTTACAAGGCAGGTGACAGGCCCTTAGCTTCGAACTATAGACCAATGGTAAATTTATGGAATCAATAATTGCCAAGGCAATTCGTAGCCATCTTGAAAGGCATAAATTGATTAATGAATCTCAACACGGTCTTACGATTTACTAACTTTTTTCACTAAGGTGTTTGAGGTAGATCATGGTAATGAATAATGATGTTGTGTATATGGACTTCAGTAAGGCTTTTTCGATGAGTTCCACATCAAGAGGTTATTGGGGAAACTTAAGGCACACGGAATAGGGAGAATTTTCCTGGGTAGAGGCATGGTTGACAAATAGGCAGCAGAGTTTACATAAATAGGAGAAATCAAAATGGGACCTTTGTTGTTCACAGTTTACATAAACTGACTTATAGATAGAGATAAATAGAAACATAAGCAAATTTACTGATGACACCAAAATAGGCCGTCCAATTCATTCTAATAAGGACATTAGAGCACTCCAGGATGATTTGAATAGACTGATGCAGTGGTCGGAGAAATGGCAGATGCAAAGTTTTAAATGTAGGGCAGGACAATAACCATGCCACATATAAACTGAATAATCTAGATCTTAATGCTTGTGATTTGAAAGGATTTAGGAGTTCTGGTTAGCAGTAATCTGAAACCAGACAACAGTACATAAGTGTTTGCAATAAAGCTAACAGAATCCTTGGCTTCATGTCAAGAAGTATAAATAATAGAAGTCCTCAGTTTGTTCTTCAACTCTATCCTTGGTTAAGCTTCATTTAGATTATGCTGCACAGTTCACAGTGCCGTATTACAGAATGGATATAAATGCACTGGAAAACGTACAGGAGGATGACAAAGTTGATCCCATGTATGAAATCTTCCCTATGAGGGTTGGAGCTGAGGCCCTGAATCTGCACTCTACAGAAGGCGTAGGAGTGGGGAAAAATGATTGAGATGTATAAATGGAAAACAGGAATAAATAAAAGGGATGTAAATGTGTTGAAATATCCAGCCAAGACAGGACTCGCATATGTGGTTTCAAAGTTGGAAAAGTTCAGATTCAGGAAGGATATAGGAAAGCACTGATTTAGTAGTAATAGAGTTGTGGATAAGTAGAACAAACTCCCAGTACCGTCTTAAACTGAGACGTTGTGTAGTTTTAAAAATAGGTTAGATAAATTCATGAGTGGGTGTGGGTGAGTGAGTTGGACCTGACTAGCTTGTGCTCTATAGGTCTTATCTGTGCTCCTTCCTTAAGTAAAGTGACCTGACTATCTGGAGTTTACCTGGAGGGTTAACTCCAGGTAGTCCAGAGTCTAAGCGAGGAGTGACATGGACCTGCCTCTCGCATGGAGTAAGTAGGCCTGCTGCAGTTTTCCCTTCTTTCTTATGTTCTTATGACTTTGCATGCTATACATGTCAGTGACTCTGGTCTGTAGTTGAGTGCTTTGTGTCTGTCTCCTTTTTTTATAAGTGAATTATTCTGTCTTCACTACAAAATAGTCTCCTGTTTCTATAGATGTGTTGAAGATTGTTGTTAGTGGTACACATAGCGCCTCTGCTCTCTCTCAGGACCCACGGAAAGATGTTATCCGGCCCGTTGCCTTTGAGGTATCAGCTCACTTATAAACTCTTCTTCACTTCTTTCTCGGTTGTGTGTGTTGTGTCCAACACTTGAAGGTGTACTTACCTCTCCCATCTTTCTAGGTCTCTTCTGTCGTCTCTGAACACTTCTTTAGATCTCATGTTGAGCTCCTCACATACTTAACGGTCGTTTCTTGTGATTTCCTCCTTCCTTCCTCCAGCCTGATTACCTGGTCCTTGACTATCGTTTACTTCTGATGTGGTGTACAACACCTTCGGGTCGAATTTAGCTTTCGCTGCCATGTCATTTTTGTATTGCTGTTGGGCCTCCCTTCTTACCTGTGCATATTCGTTCCTGGCTCGATGAGTTCAGTCCATCAATCTTGTAGAAAGTACTAGTGGATGGTACCACTATGACCCCCCCCCTGTTTCACATCACCCGACTACAGTATATAAGCCACTTCTACGGCCCCATGCTGTACTTTCTACAAGATTGATGGACTGAATAAAGGAACTCCAGGCTAAAAGGGGGGGATTCCTCAAACTCCTCCTCTCCTTACACATTTCCTTTTTTTGGCTGGGTAAAGCCCTTTTGGGAAACGTTTCCTTAAAAAGATTCCCATATTTGCATAAGTGTCTCAATCTACCCTTGGGTACAAGCCTCTCATCAGCTTCCTTGCATATTGTTGTCACATATTCCATCATCTCGTTTACTGACTTCCCTTCAGCTCTTTTCCCCCCCAAACCCCCTGCAGGAAATTCTTCCCTGCCTGTGTAGTCCCCCCTCTTGTAGTTTGGCTTCATTCGTTCTGCCCCTTTCCCGCTTCCCTCTCCACTTGCAGCTCTATATAATCGAAACTCACAACCACATGATCAATGGCCCTGTGGGGTCTTACATATGTGATGTCCTCAATGTCTGCGCTACCCAAGGTGAATATTAGGTCCCCCCCCCACAGGTTCATCCTTTCCCCTCTCTCTCTGGTAGTGTCCCCATGTTGGTGCATGAGGTTTTTGCAGTACCACCTCCATCATCTTGGCCCTCCTTTTCTGGGCCCCATGTGGCTCCAAAGGGTTTTAAATCGATTTCCTTGTGGTTGAAGTCACCCATAATCCCGCTTTGACCTGCTTGCGTGAGCCCTTCTGGTCATTTCAGTCAGTGTGTCAACCATTGCTCTATTACTCTCATCATACTCCTGCCTTTGGGCCCCCTGCTGTTCTGGGGTGGGTTGTACATCACTGCAATTACCCCTTGGGACCCCCATTATGTAGTCTCTTATATTAGTTCTTTCTTCTCCTCTGCTCTTCTTCAAAACCCCCAAATTCCCATCAGTTTTT
>WNWK01028943.1:0-24869 GCA_009830355.1 Cherax destructor | reverse complement strand
TTGTACTGCTCCCAACTCGAACAATTATGTAAGTGTATTTTTCGGGGTCTGAAACGGACTAATCTAATTTACATTCGTCCTTATGGGAACAAATTCGTTCGGTAACGGCACTCGAACAGCCTTCTGGAAAGAATTATTGACGAAATCCGGGGGTCCACTGTACATACACACACACACACGTACATATATAATTTTATACAGTGGACCCCCGCCTAACGAGCAAAATTCATTCCAGAAGCCTGCTCAAGTGCCATTACTGAACGAATTTACTTCCTTAAGAAATAATGTCACGTAGGTTAGTCTATTTCAGACCCCCAAAAATACACTTCTACAAGCTCTCTGAGACGGGAGAGCTAGACGGACAGACAGAGAGCTTGACAGACAGATATGTTTGTGTAACAGTGAAAACAGAGGGGGATGCTCATCAAATGTCACCCCTTATCTTATCACTGCACCCTCGCGTACGCTCATCAAATGTCACCACTTATCTTATCACTGTCAGCAGTGGACTGACTTGTCTTACATCATGCTTCAAGGGAACTTATTATTCTTATTTTTATTATTCTTATTCCTATTATTATTATTACAGTGGTCCCTCAGTTTTCGTGCATCTCCAAACTCAAACATTTATGTAAGTGTATTTTCGTAAGTGCTGTTGCAAGTGTATTTTTGGGGGTCTGAAATAGACTAACCTACGTAACATTATTTCTTAAGGAAGTAAATTCGTTCGGTAATGGCACTTGAGCAGCATTCTGGAACGAATTTTCAGTGAAAACCGAGGGACCACTGTATTCCTATTATTATTATTATTATATACTCCCACATACCCAAAACATTGCTGGGATCTATAAATACTTTGTATATATTCCTAGACAATAGTAAATGACCAAGGCAGGTGTAAATGTCCACCTGTCTGTGTTTGTGGCAATTTGAGTACAATTTCAGTACCTAATATTAGTGTTAGAACATAGAACTACTATAAATTGTAATTATCAGAACATAAAAATTATATAAAATAATATAAAAACGAGAAAAAAAGGTATATCGGCAACACTTCTGCAAGCAGCAGGACTCCATGTTGCCATCAGGTGAGCATCCAGTGCCAACTTCTCGGCCTCATATCTCTGTAAGTACTGACCCTAAATTTTTTTTTTATCTTATAACACTTAGAAAAATGTGTTCTTTATTTCTATATACAAAAAGTTTTTTTTTTTTTAAATATTCAGGGCACTGGGGTAGTGAACGTATATATACATTTGGACCGTTTACGGGTTAAGGAATAATGTAAATTTGATTAGTCCATTTCAGACCCCCAAAAATACACTTACAAAAGCACTTATAATAATACACTTACATAATTGTTCGAGTTGGGAGCTGTACGAAACTTGGGGTACCACTGTACATATACAGTGGACCCTAGCTATTCGAACACTCTAAAACTCACCCTTTTATGTAAGTTTATTATTGTAAGTGCTTTTATAAGTATTTTTGGGGGTCTGAAATGGACTAATCTAATTTACATCATTCCTTATGGGAATAAATTCGTTTGGTAACAGCACTTGAACAGCATTCTGGAATGAGGGTGAATTTTGGAGTGTTCGAATAGCGAGGGTCCACTGTATATATACAGGTGGACCCCCGGAAATTGGCCTTAATTAGTTCCAGAATGTTGTTTTAGTGGCATTACCGAACGAATTTATTCCCATAAGGACAAATGTAAATTAGATTAGTCGTTTCAGACCCCCAAGAATACACTTACAAAAGCACTTACAAAAATACACTTACATAATTGTTCGAGTTGGGAGGTGGCCGATTTCCGGGGGTCCACTGTATATATATACATGTATACATTAGGGCCCCACTTTACGGCGTTCCGCTAATACGGCAATTTCAAATTATGACCAAAACTTGCTATACGGCTCACAGTTTTTCTAATACAGTGCCCCCACCTAGTTTGTTTACATTCTCCGTGAGCACATCTCTATTATGTCTGGAAACTTTCCAATATTTCAAGTGTTTTAAAGTTATAGCATATTTTATATATACAGTAGAACGTCATTTAGCACGAGATTATGTTGCACATTACGGGTATTGCACGATTTAAAGTTATGACCTTTATCATCTTACATGACGTAAAGAGATATTGCACAGTTACGGCAGGAGGAAAATTTTAGCCAGGTTTCACTTCACACACAAGGTATCCTCCTCACAGACACCAGCCAGGGTACTTCCCCACACACCCAGCCAGGGTACTTCCCCCACACACCAGCCAGCTTCCCACAGAGTACTTCCCCCCACACACCAGCCAGGGTACTTCCCCACACACCAGCCAGGGTACTTCCCCCACACACCAGCCAGGGTACTTCCCCCACACACCAGCCAGGGTACTTCCCCACACACACCAGCCAGGGTACTTCCCCCCCACACACCAGCCAGGGTACTTCCCCCACACACACCAGCCAGGGTACTTCCCCACACACACCAGCCAGGGTACTTCCCCACACACACACCAGCCAGGGTACTTCCCCACACACACACCAGCCAGGGTACTTCCCCACACACACACCAGCCAGGGTACTTCCCCACACACACACCAGCCAGGGTACTTCCCCACACACACCAGCCAGGGTACTTCCCCACACACACCAGCCAGGGTACTTCCCCACACACACCAGCCAGGGTACTTCCCCACACACACACCAGCCAGGGTACTTCCCCCACACACACCAGCCAGGGTACTTCCCCACACACACCAGCCAGGGTACTTCCCCACACACACCAGCCAGGGTACTTCCCCACACACACCAGCCAGGGTACTTCCCCACACACACCAGCCAGGGTACTTCCCCACACACACCAGCCAGGGTACTTCCCCCACACACACCTGACAACCCTACGCCTGTTGTGGAATCTATTGTGGCATTGGGGAAGTCCATGGGGTTGGCACCATGGTACCTAAAGTCTTTATGTAAGGGGATTCCCCTTTCAAACAATAATCAGTCCTCCCTCTCCCCTCCTCCCTGTCTTCCATACACCAACAAGAGACTTCAATAAAGTTAAGTGTCATGTTAAATGTTCATTTATACATGTTAATTGTGCTTTATATTTATTTGTCATTCTTTTCTGTATGTAAATCTATATTTAATCTCTAAAAAAATTATTTTTGTTAATACAGTGGACCCCCCGGAGTTCGTCATTAAGTCGTTCCAGAATGCTGCTCAAGTGCCATTACCGAACGAATTTGTTCCCATAAGGAATAATGTAAATTAGATTAGTTAATTTCAGACCCCCAAAAATACACTTACAAAAGCACTTACAAAAATACACTTACATAATTGTTCGAGTTTGGAGCAGTACGAACTCCGGGTGTCCACTGTACTTTTGGGTGTCTGTAACGGATTAATTGGATTTGCATTATTTCTTATGGGAAGAATGGTTTCAGTTTTCGTTAATTTCACATTTCGTCAGACTCTCTGGAACGTATTAATCATGAAAAGGGAGGGTTCACTGTACAGTGGACCCCTGCCTAACGAACAAAATTCATTCCAGAAGCCTGCTCAAGTGCCATTACCGAACGAATTTACTTCATTAAGAAATAATGTCACGTAGGTTAGTCTATTTCAGACCCCCAAAAATACACTTCCACAAGCACTTACAATATTATACTTACATAATTGTACAATTTCCGGGGTGTTCATTAGGTTGGGGTCCACTGTATACATATGTATTTTATCGCTCTGGGGCACTTTAATTAAATGTAGTAGTATATTACGTGTGGGTGGGTTGGGGAGGGCTGACCTGTCTGGCTACCATACCTCCCAAACCTGACTTCCTTCAAATAAAACTCACCTTTCACCCTACATTAAGACTACAAATATTTTAGAGTAAGTAATGGGTGTACTGTGCGTGTATTTTACTTTTTATTGTTTTTAATGCCTAGTTCTATTGCTAACTTAACCCTTTCAGGGTCCGTGCTGTAGTTCTACGGCTTAGAGTTGAGGGTCCAAACCGTAGTACTATGCCAAAATTCTAGCGGCCTCATATTTAGCGCGAGAAGGCTGATAGGCCTACATCTAAGAGAATGGGTCTGAGTGGTCAGTGTGCGCAGTAAACAAAAAATCTGGGAGCCCACATTGCACTATGGGAACTCCGCCTCAGTAAGCTTTGTTCATCATGCCAGGCGGCAAGGAAACTCTCACTCCCCTGCGAATTCTGAATCTCTTCCTAAATTATAGTTCTAACACTGATAGAAGAGGATCTGAAGAGGAATTCTATGGTTTTGAACCATATGGTACATTGTACCATATGGTATAATGGTACCACTGGGATTCCTGTATCTGTACCTTATGGTACCATGTACCATATGGTCAGTAGGTGGTGGTGGTGCCACGAGGCACCAGCCCTGAGCGAGAAGCCACTGACTCGACAGTTTCCAACACAAAGTGCTTCGTCATCCACCTCTAGGAACATGTCCAGTCACTGTACATATATAAATATATAATAGAACATTACTAACATGCAACATTTTTCCATATTTTTTGTTGTAAACAATTATTGTAAAGAAAATAATGATGAAAATATTAGTGCAGTTATTGTGTTGAATACAATGGTACCATATGGTGCCACGAGCATGCAGCACCAGCCCAATGCAACAGCATATGCGTAAAGATCCTAGGATAACCCAAAAAAATCAGGGTAACTTATTTCCAATAGGATTCCTGTATCTTGACCATATGGTACAGGGTATCATATGGTACAGGGTATCATATGGTACAGGGTATCATATAGTACAGGGTATCATATGGTACAGGGTATCATATGGTACATTGTACCATATTATACAGGATATCATATGGTACATTGTACCATATTGTACAGGGTACATTGCACCATATTGTACAGGGTACATTGCACCATATTGTACAGGGTACATTGCACCATATTGTACAGGGTACATTGCACCATATTGTACAGGGTACATTGCACCATATTGTACAGGGTACATTGCACCATATTGTACAGGGTACATTGCACCATATTGTACAGGGTACATTGCACCATATTGTACAGGGTACATTGCACCATATTGTACAGGGTACATTGCACCATATTGTACAGGATACCATATGGTACAGGATACCATATGGTACAGGATACCATATGGTACAGGATACCATATGGTACAGGATACCATATGGTACAGGATACCATATGGTACAGAATACCATATGGTACAGAATACCATATGGTACAGAATACCATATGGTACAGAATACCATATGGTACAGAATACCATATGGTACAGAATACCATATGGTACAGAATACCATATGGTACAGAATACCATATGGTACAGAATACCATATGGTACAGAATACCATATGGTACAGAATACCATATGGTACATTGCACCATATTGTACAGGATACCATATGGTACATTGCACCATATTGTACAGGATACCATATGGTACATTGCACCATATTGTACAGGGTACCATATGGTACATTGTACCATATTGTACTATATGGTACCGTTGTATTCACACAATACCGCACTAATATTTTCATCATTATTTTGTTTACAATAAACTTGTAAAAAAGTTTTGCAAGCAATATAATGATAAACAAATTAGTGCGGTCATTGTGTTGAATACAATGAGTGTACAATTATGTATAAATTATAGTGGTCTCTCAGGCCACAAAAGTTACTGGAAAAAAAATATTAGAAAATAAAAAATAAAAACGTAAAATAAAAAAATGCGACTTTACGGAAGTCGTCGATGTTGCCGCCACCCGGTCACTGAGGGTCAACTTCACGCCTCTATATCTCGGTAACTACTGATATGATTTTTTTTGTTTCATTACCTTCATAAAATTAATATCTTTAATTCTGTAAGAAATTTTTTTTTTTTTTTCAAAATTTCTTGGACACTGGCACGTACATTGAAATTTGGCCTCTGGACCCCGAAAGGGTTAATATATGTTTGTGTAAACTTGTTATCTGGCATTTATATGCATTTATAAGTGGAAAAAAATGGCATTCTGCTTTCCGGCGATGTCTGATTTCCGGCAGTAACCTGGAACCTAACCTGCCGTGTGAAGCCCTACTGTACATACACACATGTACATATACATTATACACACACACACACACATGTACACATACATACATACATACAGTGTAACTTATTTTTAATTACTAGAATAGCCAATTTACTAAGAAAAGCATTTGTCTAACTTCAATGCCAACTTCGTTGCAAGAAGATGGCATTTTTTATCTTTATCCTCTTTTAGGGTTATTGCCAACCACTGGCGCAGTTCAAGCAGGTCTCCTGGAACTAGTGACAACAACACAGCATCAGGCACACATGCTAAACCTGCACTAAGAGCTTCTAAACAAGCAGCACGAACTTGTGAGTCACTATGTGTGCGTAATAACCAAGTTAATTCCAAAAGACACTCGGCCATTTTCAATGTTATTTCACACTGTCCAGTAATCTCAACAATCAGACCAAGAGTCCTCAAAAGATTACATAGGAGAGCACGATCTGCGTCTAATAAATCAAGATATGGTCGTGATTCAGTAATGCCATGGACAAGAGGAAAGAAAAAAAATCCAGCTACATTTTTCATTACATTTTTTTTCAAGGTTTTATGTTTATTTTTATTAGTAGATGGAACAGTATCATTTCTAGTTGATAAAATACACTGATCTGTTCCTGAGAGTTCAAGTGCAGCTCTACTAAGAGTATGTAATATATCCATTCTTTTCCTAATATTATAGTTTCTTTTATAAAATTCACCAACAAGGTATAGTGCACACTTGCTAGGATGAGAGATCGTCAAAGCAACAAGAGTTTTCAAACGGCTTTCCTCAAACCCCTCAGTGTTATAATTATCTTCTAAACAGAGGACAACCTTCATCATCTCCACAATTAGTTCAGAATCCACCCTTGCTGATTCCTGACGTAAAATTTTCTCAGATACCTTTAGAGCTGCTTCAACCATGTCTGCTTCACCTTCAATTAAATATTCTAGAACTTCTTGAGTATATGATGGTGGCTTAACTTTGGTTTTAGGTGTATCATCTGACATGTCATATGGTTGAAATTCGTCATCACTATCCAGTCCTTCAACATCGTCAAATGACCCTGGGTTCTGTTCACAGACACACTTGATTATTTCACCTGTTGGAAAATTATTTTCCTTATCTTTACTTTCCATTTCAGAAGTGTCCTCCTTTTCTTTAGATCTAATAAATGATCTCTTAGATGTACTCAAATTTTGTAATTCCATCCTCAAGTCCTCCAACCAAAATGCATTTTCATCACTGTCTTCCGTTATATCATCAACGTCTATTAAGGAATCTAAATTTTTACATGTTTTATCATTTTTTTTGCAACACCCAACAAGCTTTAAATCAAGAACAAGTTCATTGTCATCATATTCAAATCTGAGTTTTGGGACATCTGCATAAAAGACTTTTGTTAACTCTTCACCCACAACCATTCCCACCAGATTCATCTGATGATTTGCACTGTCAAGGTGACTAGCAATTCCATGAAGCATTTTTTCCATAATTTCATCTCTACAGTAGTGAACATCAGTTTCAGTGAAGTGAGCAAGGCAGGCCAACAGACCTCTAGTAATGTCTTTGTGATACTCAAAGGATGTATGAGCCATAATGCTCTTGTCACACCAAGTACTGAACAATGTTTGAAATGTAGTTCTGAGAACTTGGTGGCTACTTTGTGAGGCTGCTAAATATTCAATAATAACAGGAACTGACATGCTAGAGAGTTGTCTAGTAATGAGAAACTTTTGTGTAAGAAGATAATTAGTCTTTGGACAAACAATGCCAGAATCTCCCACCATTATATACAGCATTTTGTAGTCAATTTCCATACTTAACAAGGTTGCAATGAATCTTTCTTTAGCCATAGGGGGAATATGTTGAAATATTTTGTGTGCGACTCTTACAACTATGGGATTTTTGGAGGACCACTTTTTTACCCAATAGACAAAAGGAGTGAGCAAAGCTTGTGCATCACTAACATAACACATGTGGCCAAAAAGTTTGCCAATGGGTTCAACATTACCAGGAACATCCTTGCTTAGTCCCTTAGCTATAAAATACACAGCCTGAAGAACTTGATAGGCAATAACTTTGCAATATATTTTTGGTATCAAGGTCTCTGGAATATTGCTATGAAGTTTATTTGCAACCTTTTCTGGCAAGGTGATGAGAAGTCTAACAGTTTCCTCCCATACTACTATGTCCTTTTCCTGCCTCATAAATAGTGAAGCATGTCTCAAAAGACAGAACAAAAATGAATCTGATAAAATTACTCTCTCTAATAAATTTGCTGCAACCTTTGATTTATCCAAGTCTGCCTCATTTATTGTGACTAGTAATGCACTCACACTTTCTTCTAAATAGCAAGCTTGCAAAATTTCATGAAACAATATCTTGCAATCAAAATTTTTCCTCAAAACTCCATTATTCACAAAATTTTTAATCAACATGCCAACATTTATGGCACAGAGGTATTTATAAAATAGCTGTGCATGCTGATTAGGCTGGTCCAAACCTGCATACTGCTGTGGGGTCAACTGTCCAGGAAGCAGATCAATAATGCTCAAAAGAAAAGTTACAATTGAAGAGGGATTGGCATTAGATTTCTCTAGTTCATCTTCAAGATTTTTCATTAGTGTTTTCTGCCTACTAAGGATTTCGTTCAAGTCCTTAAACTTAACCTCATCTTCTCTGGTTTTAATTTCTCCATCTTGACTCTGATCCATTTTCTGCTCATCTTCTCTCACTTTATCAAGGTTGCTTTCCAGTCTTCTTGAAGCTGAAAATTAAAAAAGCTCTATTTTGGCTAGTAGATTTAAAATTATTAAATTATTCATGCCAGCAATCACAAAATTCAAAAGAAGGAAAAACTGCAATGCTTAAATATATAATAAATTCCTAATTTCTCTCTAATGCAAGAGAACTAAACTAAAATTTAATTCTAAACTACAATTTTTAACTAGAATCAATGAGAGGCAATGGACCATTCCTAAACAAACGCAGAACTGATAAACAAGACTGCAGCAAGATCATCATTCCCTCTTCTCTAAACTCTGAACCATTTCCTCATGACAAGGATTTATGCTACTCCAAGAGTCAAGGCTATAAAATACCCTCTTATCACAATACTAAATATTCTTTTATTTCAGTCCAAATTTTCCTTCATTTAATCCCTTCTCTCGAAGAGTCTAAATCACCCAAAATTAATCTTTCCTCTGAAGATTCGTCTCCTTCCCCTCATCTCTAGGATTTGACTGACTTCTCATGAGCACAAAATATTTCATTCTTAGATCAATGATTACTTCATTGCATAACATCTTCACAAGATTCCTTCAATGGCATTTAGTTCTTTGACGTCTCCTGGATTTAACGCCATATGAATATACTGCAAAGCTTTCCATTTTTTCAAGTGAATAAACAAAAATTAATTAATTACTGGAGACATGAACATTTTTTTTGTCACAATGCATGATATAGTACAATACTTGTTAACTCGTAAAATAAATGTTCACAAGTTAGAACACTCATTTAGACACCAATTTTGCATATTAAGCAATCAAAAAAAAACTATAAAAAATTATAACAATATTACCCAAATATTTCTATAATTAAAGCAAAACTTTGTAGTCTAGGGCTTATATTATGAAGGGATGTCAAGAAAACCTTAGCAAATTGCTAATGAAAGGAGATAAACTTATTTTAACTGCTTCATGTTGTCAAGAGACCTCAACAATTTTTTTGAAAATTAAATCTTAAATTGTCACATAGAACATTCTTTAAAAATGAATTTACCAAGCAAAGTACATAATTAAAAACACAGCTGGACAAAGTACAAATAATTTAAATTCAGTGTTATGATGAATGGTGGGTCATTTAGCATTGTGTGTGAGCACTTCTGGAAAAACAGCTACAGGATTAATGACGGTCAATGTTTCATTCTTTGAGTTACCACTTTTGAGGGAAATAATACATTAAAAACAATCAACTGCTTGATAAGCAGATATTGTAATTAAAGAAAATTTCAACATTTAGTAAATTAGAAATTTATTAAAAGGAATAAAAAGGATGATTTTTATTGCAAATAAAGATACAAATTTAAGTTAGTCCTAGACAACATTTAGGTGTCCAATGATACTGCCTAACATTAATGTCTCATTAAGATAATTCACCAACAAGTCACAGTATCATACTAAAATGGAAGGTAAAAAACACTTGAGTTTTACATAAAATGATACTGTGTACAGTAGTAGGCTTTTATAATATTAAGTACAGTAGACCGTCATTTAGCACGATTTGGGTATTGCACGATTGAAGAATTGGGGCTCATTTTTATCTAACACTACGTAAAATTAACTTTACACAGTTCGCAGGAGGGGAAAAAATTTTGAGCGCGCGGTGGGTTACACGATTGAGTCAGTGGGGGAGACCTACTGCTATCCCCTGCCACCCTCACCCCCCTCCCAGCCTTCAGTTTGGTTCATACGCGTGTAGGACGACAATTATCGGGAAGCTCGCTGTGTTTATTTACATACATTTTCATTGCGTTTTGATAAATCTGCCAAGCAATCATGGCACCAGTAAGCATACATGTGTTCCTGCAAGTGACTGACTTACTGACTGGCTTGAATGACTGACTTACTGACTGGCTTGAATGACTGACTTACTGACTGACTTACTGACTGACTTGAATGACTGACTTACTGACTGGCTTGAATGACTGACTTACTGACTGGCTTGAATGACTGACTTACTGACTGGCTTGAATGACTGACTTACTGAATGGCTTGAATGACTGACTTACTGAATGGCTTGACTGACTGACTTACTGAATGGCTTGACTGACTGACTTACTGAATGGCTTGACTGACTGACTTACTGAATGGCTTGACTGACTGACTTACTGAATGGCTTGACTGACTGACTTACTGAATGGCTTGACTGACTGACTTACTGAATGGCTTGACTGACTGACTTACTGAATGGCTTGACTGACTGACTTACTGAATGGCTTGACTGACTGACTTACTGAATGGCTTGACTGACTTACTGAATGACTTGACTGACTTACTGAATGACTTAAAGTTAGGCACTCAGTACAACCATCGACTTCAGTACCAGAACCTCTACCATCCACCTCAGCCCAGTAGGGCCATAGCATAACTATACTCTCTTCACAATCATCCAAAAAAACTAGCACCAACCTGCAACAAGACCATCTGCAACAGCAACAGACCACAGCTCAGGAAATTGCTTCAGAGGAGGAATTGCTTCAGATGGAAGAAGATGCCTTCTTCAAAGATTAAGAACAATTGTGCAAAGTGGAGCGAGGTGCAAACGTTTGTGGAGGAACATCACCCTGACAAAGCTGTTGCAATCCGTGTCGGCAACATGTACAATGACAATGCCATGTCCCATTTCAGGCAAATCATAGAAAAACCAGAAACAAGAGCTCTCTGGAATAATTTTTTGTGTGACAGGGGTCCACTGACTCTCAAACTGGTCCTATTGGCATTAAAAAACAAAGAAGGGAGGTAACCCCAGATAAAGACTCGGTACCTGAAGTCTTTATGGAAGGGGATTCCCCTTTCAAACAATAGTAACTTCTCCCTCTCCCCTCCTCCTATCTTCCATACACCAACAAGTCTCTTCAATAAAGTTAAGTGTGATGTTATTATTGCTTTAATATTTGATTTGTCGTTGTTTTCTGTATGTAAATCTACATCTAATCTTAAAAAAAAAATTATTTTTTGTTAATACTTTTGGGTGTCTGGATCAGATTAATTGAATTTACATTATTTCTTATGAGAAAAATAGTTTTGGTTTTCGTGAATTTTGGTTTTCAGCAGACTCTCATGAAAGCCAAGGGTCCACTGTATATCATCTTTATGTTGTTAATATTGTTTATTATGTCATATTAGATGAATTGTGATTTACAGTGGACCCTCGCTATTTGAACACTCCAAAACTCACCCTATTATGTAAGTTTATTATTGTAAGTGCTTTTATAAGTGTATTTTTGGGGGTCTGAAATGGACTAATTTAATTTACATCATTCCTTATGGGAATAAATTCGTTTGGTAACAGCACTTGAACAGCATTCAGGAATGAAGAATGTTCAAATAGCGAGGGTCCACTGTATATAAATAAGCTGTAGAATTGATATTAGCATCATATTGAAGCATTTTGTCCTGTCTCCGAACAATAAACTCGCCTCCCTCTCCCCTCCTAGCCGTTTTCCATACGCCAACAAGTCTTTTCAATAAAGATAAAAGTGATTTAAATGTTCATTTATGTTTCATTAGTGCTTTATATTTACAGTGGACCCTAGTTTTTCGTAATTAATCTGTTTCAGAGAGTGTGACTAATGACGAAATTGATGATTTGTGAATCCATTTTCCCCATAAGAAATAATGTAAATCCAATCAATCCATTCCAGAAACCCAAAAATATTAAAAAAAAAAAAAAAATGTTTTATATGAAATAAAGATTTACATACAGAAAACAATGAGAAATCAAGTACATAAAAATATATATCAATAATACCAGCACACTTACCTTTATTGAAGACTTCTTGGTGTATGGAAGACGGGAGGAGGGGAGGGACAGGATGAAGGTACGTACACTATTGTTTGGAAGGGTAATCCCCTTCCATAAAGACTTCAGGTACCAAGTCCTTATCCGGGGTTACTTCCTTTCTTTGTCTTTTACTGCCACAGTACATTCATTACTTACCTTAAAATATTTGTAGTCTTAATGTAGGGCGAGAGGTGAGTAGTATTTATTTGTAGGAATTCAATGTAGGTACACATATGTAGCCCCCCCTCCCCCTGGGCTACACTACACAGCCATACATCAACATACCATGTTCACCGAGTTTAATCGTTTCTATCAACTACCGTTAGATATTATAACCAAAGGGAGAAGTAATGAATAATTCATTCCAAGAATTGTAAACAAACGCATATGAAGGGAGGTTACTGGGCGAGACGCCAGATTCAGTTTTCTCTAACACTGAATCAGAGAAAACGTAATGTTTACTCTCCACCCGACTCTTCACTCGATAGCATATAAACATTACATGTTTATATGCTATATGCTATGTAACGTGTTTCTAATATAATTTTGAAGAAAATATCATAGATGGATTAATGAAAATGTCTATTAACCTAAAATAAGACATTTAATGTGCCCAAGAGTGATTATTATTAAACATACTGACTCACAAATGTGGCATGCCTGCTACACTCCCTGCATGCCTGCTACACTCACACCACTTTCATATTTTGCAATAATTTCTTTCTTGAATTCAATCATGTTTCTCACCTTCTTTACCAAAGGGCTGGCACTACCTTTCTTTGGGCCCATGGTGGCTTATTTAGCAGTTGCAAGCACAAAAAAAGGAATGAAATACTATGAAATGTATCGTATGATAGCACTAAAATAACATTTTATCTGTTCATTAGTCACGTCTCCAGGCCCTTCTTATATTATTCTTGCTTTCCATTTTAAATTTTTATTCACACAAAAAATAGAATATTTACTGTTATGCAGACTACTGCATTATTGTAACACAGTGGACCCCAGTATTCGGCCAGTTCGGAAATTGAGCAATTCGGATTTTAAGCACTTTATTTTGGCGAAATTTCCCCCGGATTTCAAGCATCCGCTCAGAAATCATTGGTACCAGACGTGTGCACCTGGGCCTCTCATACATTCGTGACTCACTCTTGGGCACATTAAATGTCGTATTTTACGTTAATATAGACATTTTCATTAATCCATCTATGATATTTTCTTCAAAATTATGTAAGAAACACGTTACTACATAGTGTATAAACATGCAATGTTTATATGCATATAAACATGCAATGTTTATATGCTATCGAGTGGTGAGTCGGTTGGAGGGAAAACATTATACATTTTCTCTGGTCCAGCATCCAGCATTAGAGAAAACTGAATGAATCTGCTGTCTGGCCCAGTCACCGCCCTTAATGCTTTTGTTTACAATTCTCGGCATTAATTATTCATTACTTCTCCCTTTGTTTATGATGGCATCTAAAGGTAGTTGTTAGAAACAATTAAACTTGGTGAACATGGTATGTTGATGGTAATAATATGGCTGTGGGCCACGGTAGGTATAGCCCAGGCGGACTACAAACGTGTACAGTGGACCCTCGGTTAATGAAAGGTCCCGTTAACGAAAGCTTCGGAAACCGAAAGCTTTTTTGGTAATCGGTTAACGAAAAATTCCTCGGTTACCGAAAGGTATTAGACGTGTCCACCTGCTCCGTGCAAGCGCAGGACGCCAGTGAAGCGTTGTTTACCATTGAGAGAACATTACCTAGTGCGCTCTTTCAAAGATTCATAATATATTTGCCGTCTTTTTTGGTGGTTTAGTGATTGTCACTGTGAAATAAGTCACCATGGGTCCAAAGAAGCTTCCTAGTGGCACCCCAGTGGTAGCATTCATGCAGGGAGTGTAGCATTCATGCAGGGAGTGTAGCAGGCATGCAGGGAGTGTAGCAGGCATGCAGGGAGTGTAGCAGGCATGCAGGTAGTGTACCAGGCATGCAGGGAGTATAGCAGGCATGCAGGGAGTATAGCAGGCATGCAGGGAGTATAGCAGGCAAGCAGGGAGTGTAGCAGGCACGCAGGGAGTGTAGCAGGCACGCAGGGAGTGTAGCAGGCACGCAGGGAGTGTAGCAGGCACGCAGGGAGTGTAGCAGGCACGCAGGGAGTGTAGCAGGCACGCAGGGAGTGTAGCAGGCACGCAGGGAGTGTAGCAGGCACGCAGGGAGTGTAGCAGGCACACAGGGAGTGTAGCAGGCATGCATTAAAAGAAAAAGAAGGGAAGTAACCCCAGAGAGGGACTTGTTACCTGAAGTCCTTTTGGAGGGGGATTCCCCTTCCAACCATTAACACCCTGCCCCTGTCAGCAACTCTACCTTCCAGATGCCTGCAACTCTTCAATAAAGGTAAGTAGATATTTTTTTTTTTTTTTTTGTGATTATTTTTTTGTAGAACGAATTAATTGTATTTACATTATTTCTTATGGGAAATAAGATTTCAGATTACGAAAGATTCAGATTAAGTAATAGCTCCTGGACCGGATTAATTTCGTTAACCGAGGGTCCACTGTACCTACGTCTACCGGCAACCTACATTGATTTCCTACAAATAAATACTACTCACCTCTCGCCCTACATTAAGACTACAAATATTTTAAGGTAAGTAATGAATGTACTAACCACTGAAGAGCTGCAACACTAGTTATTCTCTATAAAATTTATTTTTTAATATTTTTGGGTGTCAAACGAATTAATTGGATTTAACCCTTTGACTGTCGGAGACCCCTTTCTGAAACTGTCATTCTATGTCGGGAAATATTCGAAAAAAAAAAAAAAATTTTTCTTATCAAAATGTTAAGATTATTTTTCTGATTGTTTTTGTCCTAAAAACAGATTTTTGCCATCAATATTTACCGAGATATGGAGGTGTAAAGTTGGCAGAAAATGAGCCGCGTATGGCAACAGCGGCGAATGCCACTCACTCGGTAAACATTTGTTTACTTCCATTCGTAGATTTCTTGTTTTTTTTTCACTATTTTCTTTTTTTACATAACTTATGTGGCCTGTGAGACCAAGGTAAGGTGCAATGTATATATATACATTCGTTGTATGCAACACAATAATAGCATAAACATTAGTATCTTTATATTGTTTACAAAACTTGTTTACACAAACCAACAATACAAAAAAATCTTTATTACTATTGTTCTATAATATATATACAAATGTACAGTCACTGGACATGTTCATAGACATTCTGCAGCTTGTGGAACTCTTTGAAACATGGTTCCATGCACAGTGGTGTTTTACATTCCTCACACATAAAACGAGTGTCTCTGCATTTTTGTGGGTGTTTTTTTGTATATGCACAGACAAAACCTCTCTTCTGAGCAGTTTTCTTCAAAGTAGCAGCAGGCAGTTGTGTTAGGTAGTTATCCTAGGTTCATGGTCGTCTGGGTCGTCATTCCTTCCTTCCTACCTACCTTCCTACCTTCCTTCCTTCCTTCCTTCCTTCTGGTTTCTATATACAGTGGACCCCCGAGTATCGTAATTAATCCGTTCCAGTAGCTAGTACTTAACACGAAGTTTTCGAAATTCGAACCATTATTTCCCATAAGAAATAATGTAAATACAATTAATCCGTTCCACAAAAAAATATTCACCTACTAAATTAAAAACAAAAATATATATATACATTTACTTACCTTTATTGAAGAGTTGCAGGCATCTGGAAGGTAGAGTTGCTGAAAGGGGCAGGGAGTTAGTGGTTGGAAGGGAATCCCCCTCCAAAGGACTTCAGGTGTCAAAGCCCTCTCTGGGGTTACTTCCCTTCTTGGTCTTTTAATGCCACTAGGACCAGCTTGAGAGTCACTAGACCCCTGCCTGGTGAAGTAGCTGTCCAGAGTCCTCTGTTTCTGGCGACCCTTCAACACTTTCCTGAAGTGCGACATGGCTCTGTCACTGAAGTGGCTGCACAGAAGGCTCATTTCAGCTTGCTCAGGGTGGTGTCTTTCAACAAATGTCTGCAACTCATTCCACTTTGTACACATCTCCTTAAGCACTGAAGAGGGCACCTTCTTCTGTCTCTCATCCTCCTCCTTTGAAGCAATAACCTCAGCTGTGGTCTGTTGCTGTTCCATATGAAGCTCTTGCAGCTCTTCAGTTGTTAGCTCTACCCTGTGGGCCTCCACCAACTCTTCCACATCCTCACCACTCACCTCCAACCCCAGGTTGTTCCCCAATGCCACAATAGAGTCCACAACAGGCACAGGGTCGTCAGGGTCAAGGTCAGGGTCAGCCTCAAATCCTTCAAAATCCCTCTGTTGGACACAACCTGGCCACAATGGTCTCCAAGCAGAGTTCAAAGTCCTGGAAGTCACTCCCTCCCAAGCCTTACCTATAAGTGATCTTTCCAGAACTCTCTTAGGGTCAACTCAGTGTCCGAGGTCACTTCAAAGCACTTTTCAAACAGTGCTTTGGTGTACAGTTTCTTGAAGTTGGAAATGACCTGCTGGTCCATGGGCTGGAGGAGAGGAGTGGTGTTAGGAGGTAAGAACTTCACTCTGATGAAATTAAACTTGTCAGACAAACACTCTTGCAAGTTGTGAGGGTGAGCAGGAGCATTGTCCAGTATCAGGAGGCACTTGAGTGGCAATTTCTTTTCCAAGAGGTATTTCTTCATAGTAGGGCCAAACACTCCAGTCACCCATTCCTTGAAAATCTCCGTAGTGACCCATGCCTTGGTGTTAGCCTTCCAATGCACACACAAATTATTCTTGTCAACACTGTGATTCTTGAAGGGTCTGGGATTTTCATAGTGATGATTTAATCAGGTCCGCACCAGTAAAGGCTTCACTTTAAAATCACCACTAGCATTAGAACAAAACATGAGAGTTAGCCTGTCTTTCATAGGCTTGTGTCCTGGCTGTGCCTTTTCCTCCTGAGTAATGTAGGTCCTGTTGGGCATTTTCTTCCAAAACAGGCCTGTTTCATCACAGTTAAACACTTGTTGGGGGAGGAATTGTTCAGCCTCTACGAACCCCTGGAATTCCTGCACAAATTTTTCAGCTGCACGTTTGTCTGAGCTGGCTGCCTCACCATGCCTCACAACACTGTGTATGCCACTACGTTTCTTAAACCTGTCAAACCAGCCTTTGCTGGCTTTAAAATCACTTGCCTCACCACTGGTTGCTGGCATTGTCTTGACAAGATCTGCGTGCAACTTCCTTGCCTTTTCACAAATTATCGCCATGGAAACACTATCACCCGCTCTCTGTTTTTCATGGATCCACACCAACAACAACTTCTCAACCTCATCCACTGTTTTCGATCTATTTTTCGTTAACATATCAACCCCTTTTGCAACATTAGCTTCCTTGATCTCATTTCTCTTTGCCAGGATAGAGCAGATAGTAGAAGGGGTTTTGTTGTACATCCTGGCAAGATCACTCAGACGTACGCCACTCTCATATTTTTCTATAATCTCTTTCTTCAGTTCGATGGTGTTCCTCACTTTCTTTACCACAGGGGTGCCACTAGGAAGCTTCTTTGGACCCATGGTGACTTATTTCACAGTGACAATCACTAAATCACCAAAAAAAACACCAAATGTAGTGTGAATGTTTGAAAGAGCGCGCTAGGTAATGTTCTCTCAATGGTAAACAACGCTTCACTGGCGGCGTCCTGCGTCCCGCACAGGCGCGGAGCAGGCGGACAGGTCTAATACGTTACGAAACACGAGCGGTTTTACGATTCTCGAAGTCGTAAAAAGCTTACGAAACACGAAGTTTACGAAGTAAGAACCTTTCGAAACTCGGGGGTCCACTGTATACACAGTCACTGGACACGTGCCTAGAACTGCTATAAGCTTCTGAAAGCTGGTTGTTGTCTGGGTCATCATTCCGTCCTTCCTTCCTTCCTACATTCCTTCCTTTCATCTCGTCCTTCCTTTCTTCTGGTTTTTATATATATGCATATATAATCACTGGACACTTCATAGAATTGCTATTAGCTTCTGGAAGCTGGTTGTTGTTTCTGGGTCGTCATTCCTTCCTACCTACCTTCCTTCCTTCCTTCCTACCTACCTTCCTTCCTACCTACCTTCCTTCCTTCCTACCTTCCTTCCTTCCTACCTTCCTTCCTGCCTTCCTTCCTACCTTCCTTCCTTCCTGCCTTCCTTCCTGCATTCCTACCTACCTTCCTTCCTTTCATACTGTCCTTCCTTCCTTCCTTCTGGTTTCTATATATACGCATATATAGTCACTGGACACTTCATAGAACTGATAATAGCTTCTGGAAGCTGGTTGTTGTGTGTGTGTGGACTTATAAATATGCTGAGTGAGGGTGCGGCTGCTGTCAAAATGACATATTATACCATCACTCGCCACCCTCACTGCCTTGTCAACACCCATGGGGTCCCTTGCTCTTCTTCCCCACAGTCCTTCCTACCTACTTACGTACCTACTTACGTACCTACTTATGTACCTACTTACCTACTTTCTTACCTACTTGCTTACCTACTTACCTACTCTTGCTTACCTACTTCCCTTAGCGCTTGAAGCTGTGTGTGGGGACATCTAAATTTGCTGAGTCAGGGTAAGGCAGCTGTCAAAATGACATTATACCATTACTCACCACCCTCACTGCTGTCAACCTGTCAACACAAAAGGGGACCCATGTCTGCTTCCCCACAACCTCCTTCCTAGCTTCCTTTCTTCCTTCATTCCTTCCTTCCTTTCTTACATATTTCCTTCCTTCCTTCCTCTCATCTCTTCCTTCCTGCCTTCCTTTCTTCCTTCATTCATTCATTCATTCCTCCTTTTTTTCTTCCTTCCTTTCTTACTTCTTTTGTTCCTTCCTTCTTCACATCTCTCCTTCCTTTCTTTCTTACTTCTTTTGTTCCTTCCTTCCTCTCATCTCTCCTTCCTTCCTTTCTTTCTTCTTTCCTTCCTTCCTTTCCTCCTTCCTTCTTCATTCCTTCCTTCCTTTCATCTCTTCTTTCCTTCCTTCCATTCATCTCTTCCTTCCTTCCTCTCATCTCTTCCTTCCTTTCTTTCTTCCTTCTTTCCTTCTGGTATCCTGGGCATTGCTTTCGGTCACAAACTCCTCAAAACCATGAAATTCATCTTCAGAGACACTTCCATCTGTGTTAGAGCTATCACTGGGGAAGAGAAGAGTCCCAGATTCGCCGGGGAGTCAGATATTTCTTACGCTAGGGATGCTGAACATGGACTACTGAAATGGCTTTCCCACAATGCACCACTGGCTGCCCGATTTTTTTTATACTGCGCACACTGACCACACAGACCCATTCTCTCACATGTGGGCCTACCAGCTTTCTCCCACTTGATTTGAGGCCGCTAGAATTTAGGCGTATAAATACGTCCGAAACATTGGCTCGTAAGACGTATATATACGTCTGAAACAGTCAAAGGGTTAAATTATTTCTTATGGGAAATATTACAGTGGTACCTCGAGTTACGATGGTCCCCAAAATCGCCCTTTTATGTAAGTTTATTTTTTTAAATGCTTTTGTAGGTATATTTTTGGGGGTGTAAAAGGACTAGTCTATTTTACATTATTCCTTATGGGGATAAATTCGTTTGGTAATGGCACTTGAACAGCATTCTCGAACGAAAAAATATCGTAACTCGAGGTACCACTGTACTTGGGTTTTTGGCCATTTTGGATTTCTGGCAACCTTCTAAAACGGATTAATTACGAAAACCAGTGGTCTACTGTAATTGTGTAAATAATATGAACATTTCCACTACTTTGAGCTCAATTTCAAGGTACTTTCGGTCGTGAAACCAATTAAAATCATATCTATTTCTGTAATATACTATCTTCCTCACAACTTGCAAGACTATTTGTCTAACAACTTCAATTTCATCACAGTGAAGTTCTTGCCTCCTAACACCATTCCTCTCATCCAGCCCATGGACCAGCAGGTCATTTCTAACTTCAAAAAACTGTACACAAAAGCAATGTTTCAAAGGTTCTTTTTACATAACCTCAGTCTCTGAATTGACCCTAAGAGAGTTCTGGAAAGATCACTTCAATATCGTCCATTGCATAGGCCTTATAGGTAAGGCTTGGGAGGGAGTGACTTCCAGGACTTTGAACTCTGCTTGGAGACCGGACTGTGTTGAAAAGAGGGATTTTGAAGGATTTGAGGCTAACCCTGTGCCTGTTGTATGAGATAGTCGTTAGGTGAAGTGTTTGAACTTGGGATTTTGCTTGCCAGCTTTTTTCCTTCAACAATTCTATGGTCAGAGAGCGAACCATGACTTGATGAAGCTTTACACAGAACAAAACGTGACGATATGGTGCTTCACAGAGCAAGTTGGCCTGACAGAACCGACAGGTTATATAAGATTAGGAATGTATTTTAGATATGATAATTTACTGTCTAAAGGATAATTTCCTCCAGTCTTGGATTTTGTAAAGAATGCAATGCTCCTTCATGTTTTAACGTTTTTTTTTGAGGACACTCATAGGTATATTTTATCTAAAAAAATATTTTTTTCAGAAAATCCAAATATTGTATAATAATATTGATTTTTATAGATTTTTAAAGGGATTTTTAAAAAATATGTAAACACACGCTGAACACAACATGTCACCATTTCCATTAACCCTTAAACAGTCCAAACGTATATATACGTTCTTACCACTACTGTCCCGAAAATTTCGGGGGGAAAAAAAAAAAAAAATATATACAGTGGACCCTCGGTTAACGAATACCCCGGAAATCGTGCAATTATGTAAGTATAATTTTGTAAGTTCTTGTGGAAGTGTATTTTTGGGGGTCTGAAATAGACTAACCTACGTGAAATTTTTCCTTAAGGGAGTAAATTCGTTCGGTAATGGCACTTGAGCAGACTTCAGGAGTGAAGTTTTTACGAAACTCGGGGGTCCACTGTAGTATATAGAAATGTGAGGTGACTATTATTATTATAATTTTGTGTGTGTGAGTGAGAGAGTGTGTGTGAGAGAGTGTGAGAGAGTGTGAGTGTGAGAGAGTGTGAGAGAGTGTGAGAGAGAGTGAGAGAGTGAGAGAGAGGTGGAGAGTGAGAGTGTGAGAGAGTGTGAGAGAGTGTGAGAGAGAGAGTGTGGGAGAGTGTGAGAGTGTGAGTGAGAGTGAGAGTGTGAGTGTGAGTGAGAGTGAGAGAGAGAGTGAGAGAGAGTGAGAGAGTGAGAGAGAGAGAGAGGAGAGAGAGAGTGTGAGAGAGTGTGAGAGAGTGAGAGAGAGAGTGTGAGAGAGTGTGAGAGTGTGAGAGAGAGTGTGTGAGAGTGTGAGAGTGTGTGAGAGTGCGAGAGAGTGTGTGTGAGAGAGAGAGAGAGAGAGAGAGAGAGAGAGGGGGGGCTGTCTTCAAGCAGGCATTTTTTTAGCTAAAATACTTAGATTATTAAGCAGGTAACGTGAAATTTGCCTCGACGTACAGAAGAGGACGATTCAAGGCATTTTCAAGGATTTTCTGAAAAACTATTTTTTTAGATAAAATTTACCTGAATGATTCCTTACTGAGATGTCAGAATGCTTTTCTGAGCATTTTTGCCTATTTATAAATTATTTACATATTTTTTGAAAATCCCTTTAAAAATCTATAAATGATAATTCTCGAGTTATGATTTACCCTCGTACAAACACACGGTTTCTTAAACAAATAAAAAAGTTTAGAAAAATGTGCTAAAGTTGTATTTTATTGCATATTTCGACGTTTTTTTTCTTTTTCTTATGTATGTTTCCATTTCTTATAATAAAGGCTATTGTACCATCAGAATTTCTTCTGCAATTGAAATTTATAGGAAAAGTAAGCCGAATTTTATTATTTTTTTAAGGAAGCTTAGGTTAGGTTAGGTGTCACGGTACACTCACCACAGTACACTCACATCATGATACACCCACGTCACGGTACACTCACCAATATTTTACTCCTTGGAGATTTTAATCTCCCTCATGTAAACTGGAAGATGGCGCAACGTAATGTTATTTCATATTATTTTTCAAAAAATACATGAAACATTTAAAAGTTTAGAAAAATGTGAAGATATTGTGGCATTGGGGAACAGCCTGGGGTTGGAGGTGAGTGGTGAGGATATGGAAGAGTTGGTGGAGGAGCACAGGGTAGAGCTAACAACTGAAGAGCTACAACAGCTGGAACTGGAACAGCATCAGACCAGAGTTGAGGCTATTGATTCACAGGAGGAGGAAGACGGAGTGAAGGAGGTGCCTTCTTCAGTGCTTAAGGACATGTGTACAAAGTGGAATGAGTTGCAGACATTTGTTGAAAAACATCACCCTGAGCAAGCTGAAATGAGCCTTCTGTGCAACCAGTTCAGTGACAGAGCCATGTTGCACTTCAGGAAAATGTTAAAGAGGCGACAGAAACAAAGAACTCTGGACAGTTATTTTGTGCGACAGGGTTCTAGTGACTCTCAAGCTGGTCCAAGTGGCATTAAAAGACCAAAAAGGGAAGTAACCCCAGAGAGGGACTTACCTGAAGTCCTTTTGGAGGGGGATTCCCCTTCCAAACACTTACCCCTCCTCCCCCTGTCCTCCTCCCTATCTTCCAGATGCCAACAACTCTCTTCAATAAAGGTAAGTAAATGTTATTTATTATTATGTTATTTATTATTTAGTTATTTAGTTAGTGTATGTTAAAGTATATTGTTAATCTTTACAAAATTAATTTTGTGAATATTTTTGGATGTCTGGAACGGATTAATTGTATTTACATTATTTCTTATGGGAAATAAGGTTTCGAGTTTCGAATTTATTGTGTTAAGGTCTAGCTCCTGGAATGGGTTAAGACCGATAGTCGGGGTACCACTGACCAACGCCCGAGCAAGTGATTACTTAGATGGGAATTTCCCATCCTCCTTCTATCTTGCACCTACTGAGCCCACTGAAGTCACCATGATAATCAAGTCACTTAAAAATAAATCAGGGAATCTGTCTCAAGTCCCACCATTATTATACAAGCGAGCCACCCATGTCCTTTCACATGCTATTTCATTACTTTTTAACAAATCACTAGAAACTAGCACTTTCCTGACACTACTCAAAACAGCTAGGGTTACACCAATACACAAAGGTGGAGACCCCACAGATGTAAACAACTATAGGCCAATATCAAACTTACCGTTGCTATCCAAAATCTTTGAGAAACTTGTGCACAAGAGATTATACTTGTTTATAATGACACAAAGCATACTCAACCCCTGCCAATTTGGCTTCAGAAAAAATAAAAGCACTAACGATACAATCGTAAAAATGATAGACCTGCTTTACACAGAACTGGAAAATAAGGAATATCCATTAGGACTTTTTATTGACCTAAGGAAAGATTTCGACACAGTAAACCACGGCATCCTACTCCACAAACTTGACCACTATAGTATAAGAGGTCATGCACTTGCATACTTCAAATCCTACCTTACTAATAGGTATCAGTATGTCACCATTAAAGACACAACCTCCTCAACATGATCAATTGATACTGGAGTACCACAGGGAAGTGTCCTTGGTCCCCTGCTCTTCCTCTTATACATCAATGATCTTCCCAATGTATCACAACACCTGAAACCAATACTCTTTGCTGACGACACGACTTATGTGATCTCCCACCCAAATCTTGAAACGCTCAACACCATTGTTAACCCTTTCAGGGTCCAAGGCCATTTTTGGAAGGGGTGCGCCAGTGTCCAAGAATTTAAAAATGAAATAATTCTTATTTTTTCTTATGAAATGGTAGAGAATCTTTTTCTGAAGATAATAAAACAAAAAGTACGAAATTTGATTGAAAATTGACGAAATTATGCTCTCGCGAATTTTGATGTGTCGGCGATATTTACGCATCAGCGATTTTGCCGACTTTGACTCCCATTTTAGGCCAATTACATTATTCCAGTCGACCAAATTCTTAGCTATTTCACTAGTATTACTTCTATTCTATCGATTGAGCACAAGAAATTGCCCAGTCAACTGTTTCAACTACAAAATACAGTGGAACCCCGACTTACGATGTTATCATCTTACGTTATTTTCGATAACCGATATTTATAACGTAAGAAATTTGATTGTGACTTACGATGTTTGCTTCGTCTTACGACTTTCGTACCGGACCTGTCCGCTGGCGCCCAGCTGAGCGCGCACTCCAGGGAGCGTCAGTGCTATTGTTTACAAGCGAGAGCGACCACCACCCACACCACGCATTC
>WNWK01028942.1:0-24870 GCA_009830355.1 Cherax destructor | reverse complement strand
GAAGGTAACTTTTGTAATATCTAGGGGCAATTTACCAAGATTAGTTAGGAGAAAGGTCGGATAGTGGTCTGTGGTGTTGTCTGTGATGATGCCTGATTTTAGAGGGGCTATAGTATTAGTCCAGATGTGGTCTAGTAATGAGGTACTAGTCTCGGAGATTCTTGTAGGTTTTGATATTGTTGGTAGTAACAAGCAGTTGCTCATAGTGTTTGTGAATTCTGTTACTTGTGGGTCCTGGTCATGTAGGAGATTTATATTGAAGTCTCCTGTGAGCAGCAAATGGTCTTTGTTCATGTGTGCATCAGTTATTAGGTTACCTAGTTTTTCACTAAAATGGTGAATGTTTGACTGTGGTAATCTGTAGATGTTTATCACTGTGAGGGTTTTTTGCAGGTCTTTTGATTTAAATTTAGCTATAATATATTCTCCATGCTCATCCCTTATGCAAGAGTTATTGATACATTCAAGTTGATCTGAGTAATATATAGCTATTCCACCCCCTCGCTGATCTGTCCTACAATTGTGAATGGCTGTGTAACCTGGGATGGCATAGACATCTGTAGTATCAGGCTTTAGCCAGGTCTCAGTGAGTGTGATGATTGACATATTGGTCTGGAGGGATTGGAGTAGTGCTGTGAGGTCATCATAATGTTTGCTCAAAGATCTAACATTGTAATTGAAGATAGTTATGTTATTGTTGGCTCTGAGTAATGTCTTTGCTTGATCTGCTGTGTAATAGTTACAGTTGCTGTTGGAATCATGTAAGTCATTTAATAATAGGTCGATATCAGGATCAATTCCTGTAATCATAAGATTTGATGTGATTCTATAACTAGACCTGAGAAGAATAGATAATACTAAACTTAATAATATGATACTAGAATAAGTGCTTAGGAACTATTTGATTATTACAAATTTTTAATAAGAGTTTGTAGAGATACAGGGTATTTGACAGAGATCTTGGCACGTGAATTTGTACCTTAGTCAATTTATACAAATGCAATTAATTGAACTATGGTAGTTTACTAAAGCTGGGAATAAAGGAGCTAGGGAAAATGATAGCAAACAATGAAAGTAAAGTAAATTAGTACCTGAGTTAGCACCTTTTCTAATTATTAGAAAAGAAAAGCCGAAGATCTTCAGAATCTACTACAAGACATAGATATGGAAGAAAGGGACAAAATGCAAATGGAAAAGAGAACAATCCATTGAAAACACCTCCCAACTCGCCTGAAAGGTCTCCCAACAGACAAGACCAAGTGGACACCGGGAGACTGGAAGAGAATCAAGATGATCAACAAGCACAACCGATCTTTACCTTCATCTTCAGACAAAAACCAAAAGAACAAAGAAGAGTCCCAGACCTCATCCTCGCACACCAAGGAGACCACTGGCAAGTCCTGGCTCGTCACATACCAATCATCAGAATCAAACACAGAACGAAAACGAGCCACAATTACAGCTTTTCTTCAACTTGGAACTGAAATCAACCACGAATCAACAGCGACTAAAACTCTCATCAAGCATATTGGCAGATGGAAGCAGTATCTTATCAGATTCGGAATTGAACGGATACAATATTTTGGTTCTGTGCTAACCGTAATCAGAAATCTCATCAACTACTTCAGAGATAATCCAATTAACGGAGACACCGTAGATGGTACATGTCCACATATGATACAGAGAAGAAATATCAGAGCAACAACACAACCAAAAAAGGACAATGAATTTGATTATCTTGTAAAACTAATAGAAGAAAAATGGGTTTCTTCAGTACAAGGACTCTTGAAAAATTTAACAAGAAAATAATTTAGACAACTATATATTCAAGTTGGCTCAAGATATAAAGATAAAATACTCTCCTACACAAACAAGGAAATTAAAAAAACATGTAACTTCCAAACCAGTCATGGTGCAACTTTACCAACTTCAAAACAATCATTACCACAAAATCTTCCTTGGATCAAAGGACTATTCAAGAAAAATGAAATAAACATAGCAGAATTCTTCGCATGGTTCGTTATGATATCAGATAAAATGCTAGACAAAGTTAATACTCTTGTCCTACAAGGACCAACAAACTCAGATAAAACATTAACCCTCTCAATTCTTCTATCAAAACTAAATGCAGGAACAATAATAAGAGGAGGAGACTGCAATCAATTTCATCTACAAAACCTGATACACAAATCAAATGCACTCTTCAAGGAAACAAGAATCAGCGTAGCGACAGTAGATGAATATAAACTGCTACTAGAAGGATCTCAATTTGAAATAAATATAAAAAACAGTGAAATGGAACTCCTCCACAGAATCACAATCTTCATCTCAACAAATACAAACATCGACAACTGGGTAAACCCATCAGATGGACAAGCACTAAAATCAAGCACACAAACATTCCACCTAGTACATGAAATAAAAGCAAAATCAGACAGGTCCTACAACCAGTGCCCAATCAACGAGCCACCAGGAAAGATCACCCTAGAAGACTTCCTCCACATCTACAGTGAAAAAAAGAATGACTTCGCCAACATCATTCGCGTGAGTGTTACTTCAAACCAACACTTTCAATCTGATATAATATGACGCTACGTACCAATGTAAGAGAGGAGTGGTGAACTGACGAAGATATTTCTTCATTTAAGAACACCACCAGCAACCCCCGACAAGAGAACTAGAAGACTAGACAACAACGAGGATGGACTACAAATACCTGAAGGAACAAACAATCCTTACCTATCAACACTACCTTTTGAAATCCACCGTAGAGGATACTTTGAATTTGATACCTTTCCAACGAGTTCACAATTCTATTTCTATCCAATTGACATATTACAATTATATATAATGGGACTCAAAAAAGATGGAAAAGCAGATTACACAACTCGATGGAATTCTTTTGTTCATTTAGTACTTAAGTATGGAATAAAAATCCATTCTGCTGGTTTTACTCTTCACTCGCTTATACCCCTTTAAGATATATTAACCACTGCTTCTGGCACACCTGTGGAACAAACCATACCAAATCTGATGCCATACTTAGAAATATATAAAGATACAAACTACTCTGTTTCAAAACTAACATATAATGCTAAAACTACTATTGATAAATGGCTAGATAACCCACAAAAATGTAAACTAAGAACAGATGAAGACTTCCCAAACCCTGAATACCTTCTCACAGTACTAGGAAGTTATGATACAATGAGAGCAGGAGACAGAAAACCCTCTGCAATTCATCCAAATAATAAATCTTGGTACAGTTCTGCAGAAACTTCTGGCGCACTCTCAGATCAATTCACTTATCTACCCCTATGGGGAGGTGCCAGGCAATGGGGAGCTCCCACCTCAGGTATTATCCAAACTGATTATATGGATAAAAACCAAGACCATGGTATATTTATAAGAATGACTCCTGTAAAAAGATATAAATGGTGCAATAATGAAATTTAGATGAAGTGTTAATGTTGACTTCTTCATAAGCTATGAAGTAAGAATGCCACCTGATGGTATGCAAACTGGCCAAGATAATATATACAGAATGCATATTCGAAAACTACAAGGCCAATCAAACTGTACTGAATATATTGTAAACCATCAATTCTAAATAAAATGATGAATAAAAACTAAATCTTATTTTCATCACTCCTCTTAAACATTACAATATAGAATCCAATCATTACACAAATAATCCCTATGTTGTCCCCCCATAGTCGAATTACAACTTTTAGCTGAAAAAAGTCCAACTGGTACCTTAAAAAACTGCACGTATTACGTCACGATTTTCTGCAAAGGTCGGACGTTTTTCCACCTGACAGTTGTAATGTGACTACGGACAAAGGCGTATAATCTGTGTAATGAGACTGTAAACTCCAAACTAAATTCAGTGTGATACATAACACTGACACATTATGTCAGATTCAGACTCAGAAAGCCTAGACATACTCTCAAAACTTGGATATACACCTCACCAGGGATTTCCACCGCCTTCACCAAGTCATCTCAAAGGTAAGAATATTCCAATTTAAACCCAATATAATATGACTACAACTTCTGGCCTTAATGAGGAGTGAAGAATATACTACCAATTCAATTCTTCATTCCTCACCACCATTACCATATAACATCAAATCATTCATCTATATTCTCTTTTCCCACAGACATCCACTACACATGGGACACCCCAAAAATATACTGGAAACTAGGAGGTAACTTCTGCTACCATCACATGTCACCAGTCTGGTGCTGCGACTGCTACGTACCAGATGAATGGTGCTCCCTTGAGAAAAATACACTTGTCCGGACTGTAGATTAAAAGAGTGATACACAACACTAACACTGAAAACAACATTTGAAGATTCAGACTATGAATTCGGCCCCAGCTATCCCGAGAACCGAAAAAAATCCGATTTGACCAAAAACATATCAAATAAGGATCATAGCAGCGACAACGAAAGCCAGAAATACACTGAAAATGTGGGCATTGAATCTTTCCCTAACAGCGGAATTCTTAGCAGAATGGGTTCCGAAACTCGAGATCTACAAATCACCAGCCACAAACAACCTAGTAATACAACTGAAAAACATATCATCAAAACAGATAAGAAAATCACTACAACTCCTCCTCAAAGACCTCCAAATTCAGAGTGTCCTTCAACTCCGGGAAGGAAGAATCATCTTTCATCCCCAATCCTCAAAGCCAGACGTAAACCTGAATATGACGAAATCCTGTATATACTGGCATCAGAAGGAGTGCAGGAGACGGGATTTTCCAGGGGAAGTAGATCATACCGAAGGAATGAAAAAGGAGTAGACAAGTATGTTGTGGAGATGTCCTCTGTACCAAGAATCCATAATGTTGCTGTGTCTGACTTGTATATGACACAATATAGACAAGATGAAAAACAAACACGAATTCAATATCTGGATATCTTTAATTTGTAGATTCAGATTCCTCAAGACTACGGTGTTCATAACCTACTCCGAGGCAGAGGGACTGATTACCTCGTCTTTGGTATATACTTCGAAAGTCTTCATATTATGTCCTTGTATTTATAAAGTCACTGGATGGCGATGCATCTACAAATTTAAAGATACCTAGATATTGGACGCGTCCAATTCTTCATGTGTTAAGCTGTAGTATAACCTCTGGACTCTTGTTGCTTATACTTCTTGATATAAACCCCAGTAATCTGTTTGTCTTATTACATACGTTTAGGCATTGCTATCTTGTAGATAAATGGTTCAGAGAACCGGAAAGTTGATGAATTAGACTGATGGACTCATTACATCGACTCCAGACTGAGGGACTGATTACCTGGAACTACTCCTGATCTTTACCATTCCTTTTGTTTAGGACTGATGAAGCCACTGTGTGGCGATAAGTTTCCTCAAAGATGCCTAAGTGTTACACATGTGTCTAATTCATCAACACTGTTTTTCATTATTTACTCATATAAGGGCTATGGTTATTTCTTTTTTTTTCCTAAGCTCTGGGGTTATTTACATTCCCGGGCTACAGGACTTTGTATTTATCTACACTGAACTGCATCTGCCACTTCTCTGACCACGACATAACCGTGTTTAAATCGTTATGAAGCAAGGGCTCTCAGCCTGCACCTAATAAGAAACATAAGAAATATAAGAAAGGAGGAACACTGCAGCAGGCCTGTTGGCCCATACTAGGCAAGTCCTTCACATTCCATCCCACTAACAAGATATTTGTTCAACCCAATCTTAAATGCTACCCAAGAAATAAGCTTTGATAATTATATTTGCTAATGTGCAATTCTCACTCAAATCCAACCCCTCTAACTCATGAATTTATCCAACCTAAATTTGAAACTACCCAAGGTCCTAGCTTCAATAACCCTACTAGGCAGACTGTTCCACTCATCAACTACCCTATTTCCAAACCAATACTTTCCTATATCCTTTCTAAATCTAAACTTATCTAATTTGAATCCATTATTGCGGGTTCTCTCTTGGAGAGATATCCTCAAGACCTTATTTATATCGCCTTTGTTAATACCCATTTTCCACTTGTATACCTCGATCATGTCTCCCCTCATTCTACGTCTTACAAGTGAATGTAATTTAAGGGTCTTCAATCTTTCCTCGTAAGGAAGATTTCTAATGCTATGTATTAATTTAGTCATTCTACGCTGAATGTTTTCTAACGAATTTATGTCCATTCTGTAATATGGAGACCAGAACTGAGCTGCGTAATCTAGGTGAGGCCTTACTAATGATGTATAAAGCTGTAATATAACCTCTGGACTTCTGTTGCTAACACTTCTTGATATAAATCCCAGTAATCTATTTGCCTTATTACGTACGCTTAGGCATTGCTGTCTTGGTTTAAGGTTGCTGCTTACCATCACCCCCAAGTCCTTATCGCAAGGGCTCTCAGCCTGCACCTAATGCAAGGGCTCTCAGCCTGCACCTAATGCAAGGGCTCTCAGCCTGCACATAATGCAAGGGCTCTCAGCCTGCACCTAATGCAAAGGCTCTCAGCCTGCACCTAATGCAAGGGCTCTCAGCCTGCACCTAATGCAAGGGCTCTCAGCCTGCACCTAATGCAATGGCTATCAGCCTACACCTAATGCAATTGCTCTCAGCCTGCACCTAGTGCACCTTACATTCGTGGACTGATTACAGAGTCAAATGCTATGTTTGCGGTTTTCACAGAGACTCACATAAAGGATCACTTGGACAATGAAATATGGATCCCGGGCTACAACCTATACAGGTGTGACAGAGTGAACAGGCAAAAAGGGGGGTTGGCCTGTACATCACAGAGTCACTTATGTGCTCAGAACTACTAAATGCCTCAAATGATGTAGTTGAAGTTTTAGCAGTAAAGATCGAGAACCAAAACCTGGTCATCGTGGTTGTATACAAGCCTCCGGATGCAACGTCCCAACAATTCCAGGAACAGCTTCTGAAAATTGACCACTGTCTGGAAAATCTTCCAGCTCCTGCCCCCAACATCTTGCTCCTGGGGGACTTCAACCTAAGGCACCTAAAATGGAGGAATATTGCAAACAATGTGGTAGCAGAGATAACACCAGGAGGCAGCTCAGATGAAAACTCGCACACACATGAACTTTTAAATCTCTGCACCAAATTCACCTTAAACCAGCAAATAATAGAGCCTACAAGATTGAGAATGTGCTGGACCTCATCTTCACTAACAATGATGATCTGACACGAAATGTCATATCTAAAACAATATACTCAAATCACAACATAATAGAGGTCCAGACATATATGCGGGGAGCCCCAGACCAACAAAATGTGATCAGTCGCGAGGAACCTTCACCAAATTCAACTTCAATAACAAAAACATAAGGTGGGACCAAGTAAACCAAGTCCTGAATTATATAAACTGGGAAGATAGCCTAAGCAACACGGATCCTAACCTATGTCTAGAACACCTAAATGAATTTTTATGAGACACAGAATTTGGTAGACACAAACCTATCTGATATTTTCCTGATCCCGAATGACTTTGAAAAGGCAATAAATGACATGCCCATGCACTCCGCTCCAGGCCCAGACTCATGGAACTCAGTGTTCATCAAGAACTGCAAGAAGCCCCTATCACATGCTTTTAACATCCTATGGAGAGGGAGCATGGACACTAGGGTCTTCCCGCAGCTACTAAAAACAACAGACATAGCCCCGCTCCACAAAGGGGGCAGGAAAGCAATAGCAAAGAACTACAGACCAATAGCGCTAACGTCCCATATAAAATCTTTGAAAGGGTTCTAAGAAGCAAGATCGCCACTCATCTAGATACACATCAGTTACACAACCCAGGGCAGCATGGGTTAAGAGCAGGTCGCTCCTGTCTGTCCCAACTACTGGACCACTACGACAAGGTCCTGGATCCTTTAGAAGACAAACACCATGGTGTAATAGCACACAAAATGCGTAATAAAGAATTAAAAGGAAAAATTGGTAGATGGATCTATAATTTCCTAACATGTAGAACACAAAGAGTAGTAGTCAACAGAGTAAAGTCTGAGGCGGCTACTGTGAAAAGCTCTGTTCCACAAGGCACAGTACTTGCTCCCATCTTGTTCCTCATCCTCATATCTGACATTGACAGGGATATAAACCACAGTGCCGTGTCTTCCTTTGCAAATGACACCCGAATTTGCATGACAGTGTCCACCGTTGAAGACACTGCAAGACTCCATTCGGACATCGACCAAATCTTTAAATGGGCCGCAGAAAAAATTATGAAGTTCAATGATGAGAAATTTCAATTACTCAGATATGGAAAACGTGAGGAAGGTAAAACTATATCGGATTATAAAACAAATTACAACCACACAATAGAGCGAAAAACTATTGTAAAAGACCTGGGAGTGATTGATACAGTGTATCAATCGCAATCGCATCTGCTAGAAAAATGAAGGGACGGATAATGAGAACCTTCAAAACCAGGGATGCCAAGCCCATGATGACACTCTTCAGGTCGCTTGTTCTATCTAGGCTGGAATATTGCTGCACACAAACAGCATCTTTCAAGGAAGGTGAAATTGCTGACCTAGAAAATGTACAGAAAACCTTCACGGCACACATAAATGAGATATGAATGAATGGGTCAGAGAACCGACGAGTTGGTAAATTAGACACATATGCAACACTTGGGTATCTTTATTGAGGAAACGTTTCGCCACACAGTGGCTTCATCAGTCCATACAAAGGAGAATCATGAAGAACAGGAGGAGTGTGAGGTTGTCAGTCCCTCAATCTTGAGTCGATGTTGTCAGTCCATCAATCTTGAATAGAATAACAGCATATGAGCAGAGGAAGCTTATATACTGTAGACAGGAGAGGTGCAGCAGTTGTAGGAGGTGTCACATTTGTTCAATGTGGAAGTAGGTCGTGCCCAAGGAATAGGCAAGTGAAGATTGAGGAACTGACAACCTCACACTCCTCCTGTTCTTCACGATTCTCCTTTGTATGGACTGATGAAGCTACTGTGTGGCGAAACGTTTCCTCAATAAAGATACCCAAGTGTTGCATATGTGTCTAATTTACCATAAATGAGATAAAACACCTAAATTTCTGGTAACGCTTGAAGTTCCTCAACCTGTACTCCCTAGAACGCAGGCGGGAGAGATACATTATTATATACACTTGGAAAATCCTAGAGGGATTAGTACCAAACTTGCACACAAAAATCACTCCCTATGAAAACAATAGACTCGGCAGATGATGCAACATCCCCCCAATGAAAAGCAGGGGTGCTACTAGCACGATAAGAGACAACACAACAAGTGTCAGGGGCCCAAGACTGTTCAATTGCCTTCCAGCATACATAAGGGGAAATACCAATAGACCCCTGGCTGTCTTCAAGGTGCTGGACAGGCGCCTATAGTCAGTACCTGATCAGCCGGGCTGTGGTTCGTACGTTGGTTTGCGTGTGGCTAACAGTAACAGCTTGGTTGATCAGACCCTGATCCACCATGAGGCCTGGTCACAGACTGGGCTGCAGGGGCGTTGACCCCCAAAACCCTCTCCAGGTATACTCCAGGTATGCTGTTATTTAAATACTAGCTGTACCCGGCCACGCATTGCTGTGGCTCAGTCTGGTTAAATGGAAAAGAAAGAAAAGAGAAAGCACACGTTTCTAATATGTTTAATTTCACAATGCTTGTGGGTATACAATATTTTTTGTTGTTCCATTGTCTGTGCAGATATAGAGATTGTCTGGTTTGCTGACTCTAGAACACGCAACATATAATTGTCCATGTGAGAAGCAATCCGTGTCTAGATCTAAACCACAGAATTCTAAAGAGCTTTGTTGATGGTGATTGCAAATGGCAATCGAATTGGGAATTGCAATCTCTTAAATTGAAATGGCATATCCGTTGGAATCATAGGAATGCGAGGAATGAGGATATCTTCACCTTTGAAAGGTCCTGTCAAGATTGTTGCTTCTACGACGTTGCTCATTAATTTTTTTACTGCAAGCCACGTGCCGTTGCAAAGCTTTGGCTGGTTGATATTTCGCAACATGATAATTGGCATGCCGATTTTCAATTGCAGTACATGCGGTGGCATCCCTGTCAAATCGAGTGAATTCAAAAATTCTGTTGGATAATTAACCGCTTCATCTGCTTCCACAACAGTGTCAATGGACTTGTATGTGACTGCCTCGCTTTGAATGTTAGACTGAATAATATTGTTAAGTTCGTAGATGTCTTTGTTCTTGGCCGCAAGAATAGCTCGTTCACTCAGCCAATTGTGATTCTTATAATTGGTTTGAATATTGGGAAATATTTTTTCAACAATTCTTCTTTTGACATCACTAAATTGCAGAAGTTATGAGGCAATGAAATTTGTCCTGAGGTTAGATCAACCGGCACCTTTCCGTTCCCAATTTCCAGCAATTGATGTGAGAATATTTCAGCTGATCAATTGTTTTGCAGCTGAACACGCATATTTGTAGTTAATTTTAACGTCTTTACGTGTCGCCACAAAGTAGAATATTTCAGACAAGCATTTATTTCGTCCGCTGGTGTCGATCGATCAAGAGCCTCAAGCAATTTTTTTGTGCGCCATGTTTTTACCTGTCACAGGTGTGACATCTATATAATATATTTATATAAAAACACGCGCGTATTCGAATGCAACGTTGTGTCAAAATTTCAATGCAATGGGTAAAGAACTTTCGGAGATTTAGGATTTTGAACAAACGAACATTTACATTTTTATTTATATAGATTTGCTTTGAAGATCTGATGTGATTCATAAGAGGTTTTCATAAGTCATCAAATGTAAACTAATATCCAAACTTTTTCAATACAAAATGGTAAATTAGGATATACACAGACCAAACCTAGTTCAGGTCTATCATAGAGACCAAAAAGACCAGTATCCTAAAATACACAAGCACATTAAGATTGAAGCCGCTTAATTACCCTTTACCGGGCAGATAAATAAATTTATTTACTTGAAAGCACGTTCTTTGAGTATGTCATCCTACTCCCTCTACGCATCTGGGTTCCCGTTATGTAGTTTGGACCAATCACAAGCCATCTGTGAGTTGCTCCAGCCAAGTGGCAATGGCGTCTGCTCACTTCCCATTGGTTGAGAGACAAAAATGTAAACACTTTTCGCTTAGCGTCGTCCAGAGCAGTTTTTCTCCTCGAGTTACACTCATATACTCCTAGATTTTATCCTCTACAATGTCAGTAAATACTGATTGTTGTGTTTAGTGTGTAAATGAATAGTTTAGGCATATTTTGATATACAAATAAAGTCTGTGTGAAGCATAATACGACTGCACGATGCAATTGAGAAAACTGCAAGGAAAAAGGTCAACAAAATTTATGTCCCGCCCAATAAGGGGCAATGTGAGCAATTTCAGTAAATAAATATTTATAATAATTTTTGTAATGCATATATGAATTCTGTTGTAGTTTGGGTGTGTACAGAACGTATCCATTGTCCTTCCAGATCAATGAGAAATTGTTTTATGGTGGTCCCTCCAGTGAGAAGTCCAAATATGTGTGTGTTTTTGAGGACAGTGACTCAGATCCAGATGACCTGGAATTGCTTGACAGTGATGATGAATACTTGCCACCGGATGCACATGTCTCAAGTGATGATGAGGAGGAAGATAGGCCATCCAAAAAGCCTAAATGAGCCCCGAAAAAGAAAGGTATTACAATCGAGGAGTACCTTGATGAAGAAGATCTTCATGATGAGCTGAGCTTGCTCTTCAAGCTTCATTACAGGCTTGATTGTCGGTCACTAAACATCAAATGCATGTCACTGAAGCTATTCCAGCTTCACATCTCTGTCACTGCAAGATCCAAAGGACAAAAGTTTAGCCGCAGCAACATAAGAATAACTCCAAGACCTTCACCAAGTACTTCCAGTGCTGATAGTCATGATGACCTTCACCAAGTACTTCCAGTGCTGACAGTCATGATGACCTTCACCAAGTACTTCCAGTGCTGACAGTCATGATGACCTTCACCAAGTACTTCCAGTGCTGATAGTCATGATGACCTTCACCAAGTACTTCCAGTGCTGACAGTCATGATGACCTTCACCAGGTACTTCCAGTGCTGACAGTCATGATGACCTTCACCAAGTACTTCCAGTGCTGATAGTCATGATGACCTTCACCAAGTACTTCCAGTGCTGACAGTCATGATGACCTTCACCAAGTACTTCCAGTGCTGACAGTCATGATGACCTTCACCAAGTACTTCCAGTGATGACAGTCATAAATGACCTTCACCAAGTACTTCCAGTGCTGACAGTCATGATGACCTTCACCAAGTACTTCCAGTGCTGACAGTCATGATGACCTTCACCAAGTACTTCCAGTGCTGACAGTCATGATGACCTTCACCAAGTACTTCCAGTGCTGATAGTCATGATGACCTTCACCAAGTACTTCCAGTGCTGACAGTCATGATGACCTTCACCAGGTACTTCCAGTGCTGACAGTCATGATGACCTTCACCAAGTACTTGCCAACCTTGCAATTGCCATCTCCAATGCGGTACCAACATGCAGAAAGGCCTGATGACAGTGTGAGGTATGATTCAACTCTATATCACTGAGTGCCACTGAGTGCCAAGACATGCAAGCATTGCAGCAAAAAGAAACATTGTCACTTCCTCATTTGCCTGTGTCATGTGCAAAGTAAATCTATGCATCAAGAAGGGAAAAAATTGCTTCATAGCGTTTAATTCTAGGGAATAGTCATCTAGAATGATTGTTCTTTCTCAAGAAATTCATGAAGATGGGAATTGCAATGTTTAGCCCTTTGCAATGTGTCCATGTTGCCGTTTGGTTCAACTTAATATTTTTTGTAGACTTAAAAAATGTTTGGAAACAAGTTCCATTTATGTTTTTGATACTGTCTATTTGCAAAATAAATTAGAACAATACTTATTTGGTGTTTCATTAACAAATGCAACTTTGCAACATTCAAAATTTGGCACCCTGTACCTGGCGGGACCATAAATTAATTGACGTCGAATATTCACTATTGACCAAAAACTTATTTTTAGAAATCCATTTATATAAGCTCATTTTCTTTACATTCGGATGCTCTATCGACTCATAGGAAAATCATTTCGAGTTTCGCGTTTTGCTAGAAGTGTCCGGTAAAGTTGTATTGTCAAGTTATCAGCATGGAAGGTATGAAGATAATATTAACTATAATGTTTATTTCTACCAGTACATGTACAAGGTATACAGACCATAGTTGACATCAGTGACATACTATTATATAGAAAGCCGCTTGTTATGCTGAGCATTTCCCGCAAATTAGGTCAATTTTGTCCCAGGATGCCACCCACACCAGTCCACTAACACCCAGGTATCCATTTTACTGCTAGGTGAACATAGAGAGCAGGTGTCTTAAGGAAACACGTTGTAATGTTTCTATCCGTACCGGAGATCGACCCCGGACCTCAGTGTGTGAGCCATGTGTGCTAGCAACCGAGCTACGGGTCACCCAGAAATCATCGCATGAAAAGCAATATTACAATTTTCCTGATTTCTTTAAATAAAAAAAAAAGCAAATTGAAACCCACCCAAGACGAACTTTTCTCCGGTAAAATAAACCAACATAAGAACATAAGAACATAAGAAAGAAGGAACACTGCAGCAGGCCTACTGGCCCATGCGAGGCAGGTCCAAATCTCCAACGGCTTAAGCCAATGCCCCGACCCAGCCAGGTCAGGTTACATTCACTTAAGGAAGGAGCACTGCATCTGACCTAGTAGCACAACCTAGTCAGGACCAATTCACACCCAACCGCACCCACTCATATAATTGTCCAGCCGACCACCTGGTCAGGTCACTTCCACTTAAGGAATTAGTACAGGTCAGGTTACATTCACTTAAGGAAGGAGCACTGCATCTGACCTAGTACAAGCTCACACCCATCCACACCCACTCATGTATTTATCTAACCTATTTTTAAAACTACATAACGTCTTAGCAACTATGACGGTACTCGGGAGTTTGTTCCACTCATCCACAACTCTATTACCAAACCAGTGCTTTCCTATATCCTTCCTGAATCTGAACTTTTCCAACTTGAAACCATTGCTGCGAGTCCTGTCTTGGTTGGATATTTTCAGCACGCTATTTACATCCCCTTTGTTTATTCCTGTTTTCCATTTGTACACCTCAATCATATCCCCCCTAATTCTACGCCTTTCTAGAGAGTGCAGATTCAGGGCCCTCAGTCTATCCTCATAGGGAAGATTTCTGATACATGGGATCAACTTTGTCATCCTCCTCTGTACGTTTTCCAGTGCATTTATATCCATTCTGTAATACGGTGACCAGAACTGTGCAGCATAATCTAAATGAGGCCTAACCAAAGATATATAGAGTTGAAGAACAACCTGAGGACTTCTGTTATTTATACTTCTTGATATGAAGCCAAGGATTCTGTTAGCTTTATTGCGAACACTTATGCACTGTTGTCTAGGCTTCAGATTACTACTAACCAGAACTCCTAAATCCTTCTCGCAATTACAAGTAATAAGATCTATATTATTCAGCTTATATGTGGCATGGTTATTGTCCTGCCCAACATTTAGAACTTTGCATTTGTTTACATTAAACTGCATCTGCCACTTCTCCGACCACTGCATCAGTCTATTCAAATCATCCTGGAGTGCTCTAATGTCCTCGTTTGAATGAATTGGACGGCCTATTTTGGTGTCATCAGCAAATTTACTTATGCTACTATTTATTCCCTCATCTATGTCGTTTATGTAAATTGTAAACAACAGGGGCCCAAAACTGACCCCTGTGGAACACCGCTTGAGACACGCCCCCATTCTGATTTCTCTCCATTTATGCAAACTCTCTGCCGCCTATTAGTCGACCATGCCTCTACCCAGGAAAAATTTCTCCTCCTATTCCGTGTGCCTTAAGTTTCCTCAGTAGCCTCTGATGTGGAACTTTATCGAAAGCCTTACTGAAGTCCATATACACAATATCATATTCATTACCATGATCTACTTCCTCAAACACCTTAGTGAAAAAAGTTAGTAAATTCGTAAGACATGAACGCCCCTTTGTAAAACCGTGTTGAGATTCATTAATCAATTTATGCTTTTCAAGATGGCTACGAATTGCCTCGGCAATTATTGATTCCATAAATTTACCAACTATGGAGGTAAGGCTTATTGGTCTATAGTTCGAAGCTAAGGACCTGTCACCTGCCTTGTAAATAGGTATTACATTTGCCCTTTTCCACTTGTCTGGCACTATGCCAGTTTGTAGTGATATATTGAAAAGATTTGCCAAAGGTTTGCTAAGTTCCTCTTTACATTCCTTTAAAACTCTTGCAAACAGTTCATCAGGGCCTGGGGATTTGTTAGGTTTTAATTTCTCTATTTGTCTGAGGACCATGTCACTAGTTACCCCAATCGAGCATAGTCTGTTATCTTCCAGTTCTACATAATTTATTATTTCTGGAATTCTGCTAGTATCTTCCTGAGTAAAAACTGAGAGGAAGTAAGTATTGAAAATTTCACACATATCCTTATCACTGTCCGTGATCTGTCCTGAGTTACTCTTAAGTGGGCCTATCTTGTCCCTAATCTTAAAGTTTTATAACAGGTTTCAATGGGTGACGGAAATCATAGTCATATAACAGTACATTACGTAGGTTTAAACTAATATATTGAAGTTTATACACTAGGTTTTACTCTTATCTGAGGAAACATTCCAGTTATTTCACAAAAAAACAATTTGGTTAATATATTAGGTAAAAGGACACACGTGCAACTTATGCGATATTTTATTGAGGAAACGTTTCGCTCTCCACGAACTTTGTCAAGCAGTTACGACTTGACAAAGTTCCTGGAGAGCGAAACGTTGCCACAATAAAATGTGATATTAGTTGCATCTACGTTATTGTTGGTGATTATATAATTATTTACGTCCTTGATTAATAAAATTGGTACATTAAAACTTACAAAAGTTACAATCAAGATGAAGCTTCCACTGAGCAAGTCACCACTAAGTTTGAAGCCTACCAGAAGATGCATTTTCCAACTAAATGTTCACCTACACAGCCTAAAGCTAAGAAATATTTTATTAATTTCTTAAGATAAATCAGTCATTAAGGATTGATGCCTTTCACAAATAATTTATTTTCAACAGGGGAAACCGCTAAATCAGTAGGGGTCACAGCATCTGTGGAAGTGGAGAAATTCAAATTCGAACCAAGAAGTCCAGTTCCTTGAAACATTATTGTAATAATTATCAAAACTAAATGTTAAACCCACTAGGGTCAAACAGTGCTGCATGGCAGGGGTGTTGCTGGAGCAGGGAGTCGCCAGGGGTGGAGAGGATAATAGAGGTAGAGTTAGAAAGGAATGGGAGGAATGCTAAAGGAAGTATTATCAAAGTCTGTGTAATCGGTTGTTGCCAAAAAGTCAGAGTCTGTGTCAAAGGTGGGGCCGTCAGCGAGGAGGGAAGATAGAGGATGTAAGAGCAGTGATGACGTCAGAGGTAAATTCTGCAAGCTGAAAACTGGAACCTGATAATTTTCACAGTGGAACAGGGCGCCTCTCCATGAGATACCCGTGAGTAAGACGGGTGTGCCCAATGTGAAGACGGGAGAGTGTAGTCTCCCAAACTCGGCATCCATGATAAAAAGGCCAGAAACCTAAACTTGGCTTGATGGAATATAATTTGTATGAGTCGAGTCGTATTGGACCAACTGTGTTGCCAACGGTTGCGAAGGTGGTTAGAGATTACAGCAAAACAGTCTGAGTATGGAATACCTCTGTATGAAACTGGGAGATCATGTACCACTGACCGTGCAGCAGAGTGTCTGCTCATTGCCCTGAACATCAACATGATCAGGGACCCAACAGAAAACGATTTCTCTGTTTTTGCTGGTAATGCGGTGCAACCAAAGTTGTATATAAAGAACTAGGGAATGAGGCGAATCAACTTTTTTAATAGCTTGCAAAGCACTAAAGAAGTCTGAAACTACGTTGAGGTAGGCATAGATGCAATAAGAATAATTACAGTATGTATTGCATACAGTTCAGCTGTAAAAATGCTAGCTGAGTCTAATAAATGCCCTCGCACAACACTGTTCGGGAACACTGCTGCAAACCCGACACTGTAAGAGGATTTAGAACCATCGTGTAATTTGCAATGGCATTAGAATGAGACCGGAAGTGGTTGAGAAAAAGGGACAGAGAAACAACTGTAGGTATTTGAGTTTTCGCACACAGCAGTGGGGAAGAACAAACTGTCGGAACCTCCCAGTGGGAAGAGAAAAGTTAGATGCTAGATGAACAAATAAAGGAGGCAATTGAAGAGAAGTCAAGAACGAGTGAAGACGAAGAGAAAAAGGACGGAGTAACCAGGGTCTGTGAATAAATAATGGACCTCTACTAACGTCTGTTACTGTCCTGTATGTAGGAGGATCGTGAAGGTCATGACAGAAGACAAAATAATAAGAGACAATGAGCATCACAGCGATCGTTCAAGGATGGAACTTTAGCCTCTGCGTATAAACACTTGACAGGGTTGGAGTGAAAAGCACTTAGACATGTGTAATAACTGTTAATTGATGGGATCAAGTATAGAAAGAGCTGCGGGAGAGGCTACAGAGTATATCTAGTAGCCATAGCCTAGTATTAATAAAATTTGGGCTGAATGCAGGCGATGAAGAGTTCCACGATCTGCTCCCCCCCCCCCCAAAGATGAGTGAGGGTTTTAAGGAGGTGCAGTCGGCTATGGAAAGTTTTTTTCAGGGAGGTAATGAAATTTCCAGGACAGCCGGCGATCAAACAGCAGGCCGAGAAATCTAACCATATTACTTTCAGGAATACAGTGAAAGTGAAAGTAATTTTGCGAGTTTTAACATCAGAAACCCATACATATTGGCTCAATAGGAAACACGGTTGACAGCATTCTGGAGTGAGGCTGCTACTAGGCTACAGTCAGCGCCTGTACAAGCTACAGCAAAGTCATCAACATAAAGTGTGCGTGTATATGTGTGTGTATGTATGTGTGTGTATGTGGGTGTGTGTGTATGTGTATGTGTATGTGTGTGTGCATGTGTGTGTGTATGTATATGTGTGTATGACCCAACAATTAAAATTTGCACCAAGAATTCATTACAGTTGTGACCGGGTGTAGACTGGTGAACTGCTCTTTACTTTATAATTTGTTCATGATTGTAACCATGTATAAACGTAAGTAAGTAAATTTACATACATGATTCATTACCTTTGTAACTTGTGAGTTCATTACCTTTGTGGCTTGTGAGTCCATTACCTTTGTGACTTGTGGGTTCATTACCTTTGTAGCTTGTGAGTTCATTACCTTTGTAACATGTGAGTTCATTACCCTTGTAACTTGCTCATTTATCGAAACTTTGGGGTCCAGTCCCTGGACCCATTATGTACCTCTGTAATCTTTTGACTACCGCCCACAGGATGAGTATGGGGTGCATAATAAAGATATCAAACTAACAAAGTGATGACCAAATATTAGATGCGGGAACACAGGCCAGATCATTTATAGCAAGTAGAAAAAGAGTGGTGTTAAGGACGTCCCTGAGGGACACCTTCAGCGTGGATAAAGTTCGGGAAAAGCGAATTATTAATGCAAACATGGAAATGTCGCTCAGATAAGAAGTTAAGGAAAAGTGGAATTGCATCGAAGGTCTAAAGAATGAATTTGGGCCAAGATGTTATATCTCCAAGTAGTGTCATATCCCTTTTCAAGTGGTTACTAGGAAAGGCATTACGAACATATGCATCTAAGCAGAGTAAGGGGTTAATAGTGGAGAGGCCCTTATGAAAGCCAAGTTGACTAGTTAAGACACTATGGTGTGTCATTAAATACTACCCTAAACGTCTGTTTACTAGATGATGCATCAACTTGCAAATTGCACTAAGAAAAATGGGATGATAGTGTGAAGTATCATGACCTGAAGTACCCAATTTACGAAAAGGCAGAGCTGCCGACGATCGGCAAATGGAACGTAATGAATGCAGTTTAGAAGGGTAAAAGGCACACTATAAAACTGGTCTCTGCTAGAAGAAAAGTTTAAAGGCAGTAAGTCTTTGGCAGACTTAGAGGAAAGAAAGGAGGGGCATAGATGGAGCCCCTGAGAGATACGGACAAAATGATTTCCAATCTCTGTGGCAACTTCTGGAGGTCTTGCAATACTGACACCAGCAACCCGAGGAACTGGAGCCAGGTCTGGAGAGTACTTGCCACTCAGTTTCCGTACTTTTTTCCAAACTGCACACATAAGAGGAAACTGAAGTAATGGTAGAAACAATCCCGCCAACAAGTGCGTTTAGCTTTACGGATGACATGACGGCAACCGCTCTCGCCCGCATAAAATCAGAGTCGCCCAGTGATCCTATTGTAATATCTGCCCCATGCAGCCTGTTTTAAACGTACTGCACGAGTACAAGCAGGAGACCACCAAATCATGCATTTCTGAGAGTGCCGTTGAAATAGAGGTTAAAAAATATTTGTAATAGCTCATCAGTGGAGGGCAAAGAAGGTCCCTCAATAAAAACAGTTTGAGGAGAGTAAAGGTCCCACTTGCCTGTTCAAATTGCCAACGTGGGCTTCGAGGAGGGCGAGAATAAGATTGGGAAGTAAGGAGGATAGGAAAATGATCGCTGTCATGTAAATCTGGGAGCACAGACCAGGTAAAGTCGAGGGCAGTTGATGAGGAGGAAACTGAGATGAATGCAAGAGAAACAGAGTGCGAGCGTCAGCATGGGTGGGAGCACCCGTACTTACAGCAAGGAGGGGAACCTCTAACTGATCGCCGCAAGAGTCACAGTGAGTCCCCTCCCCAGAGGAAATGATGACCATTAAAATCACCTAATAAGAGAAGAGGTTTACCTGGAGTTTACCTGGAAAGGGTTTCGGGGGTCAACGCCCCCGCGGCTCGGTCTGAGACCAGACCTCATGATGGATCAGGGTCTGATCAACCAGGCTGTTACTGCTGGCCGCACACAGACTGGCATACGAACCATAGCCTGGTTGGTCAGAAGCTGACTTTAGGTGCCTGTCCAGTGCCTTCTTGAAGACAGCCAGGGGTCTATTGGTAATCTCCCTTATGTATGCAGGGAGGCAGTTGAACAGTCTTGGGCCCCTGACACTTATTGTGTTGTCTCTTAATGTACTCGTGGCGCCCCTACTTTTCATTGGGGAAATGTTGCATCTCCTGCCGTTTGCTTTCATAGGGAATGATTTTCGTGTGCAAGTTTGGTACTAATCCCTCTAGGGTTAGGTGGCGCTAAGGAAAAAGCCACAAATGAAACATCTGGAGTAGATAATGCTCGAGAAGGAGAAATATACAAAGTAGATGCTGGCTGCAGTGTATTGCAGCGAAGTATGAACAAAGATCTGATGGTGTGGTATACCAGTGTGTACAAGAAGTGCACTGTCATTAAAAGTTCCTTCGGGAAAAGGTCCAACTCACACCCACCCACAGCCACTCATGTATTTATGTAACCTATTTTTATAACTACACATCGTCTTAGCTTCTATGACGGTACTCGGGAGTTTGTTCCACTCATCCACAACTCTATTACCAAACCAATGCTTTCCTATATCCTTCCTGAATGTGAATTTTTCCAACTTGAAACCATTGCTGCGAGTCCTGCCTTGGCTAGATATTTTTAGCATGCTATTTACATCCCCTTTATTTATTCCTGTTTTCCATTTATACATCTCAATCATATCCCCCCTAATTTTAAGCTTTTCTAGAGAGTGTAGATTAATTGCCTGCTCCTGGTGGTAGCAGACTTGAACTACAAATTTTCTCCAACATGGCGGCCAGTAGCTGGCAACACATCAACATGGTGTGTAGAGATTGTCAAGGGGGCTATTTACTCTACCAATGCCACCGTTTTACTGCCAGCCATATTACAGGACACCTTCAGCATAAGCAATGAAGATTTATATTGTATAAGTCTCAATGGAACAACGCGGACAGTTGACAAATTCCAGGATGAGGCTTTGACTGTCATCCCGGGATTGGAGGTGCACCTACGAGATGCATCAAAATACTATACGTGGATAAGGGTACAGAATGTACCCTTTGAAGCCGATGATGTGGACATAAGGGACACCTTCCAACAGTCTGGTATTGTACATACGATGACGGTGGGCTGCTGGACAGAGGGGATATACGCAGGATTGCCTGAGGGTTCATTCTCCCTCAAAATGACGTTATGGTGGCCCATACCTTCGCATGTGCTGATGGACGATTTCCAGATGCAAGTATTTGTCACGTATTCAGGACAACGATGGACTTGCTGGCTGTGTGGGTCGTACGACCATATGGCTGCAGGATGTGGCAAAAGGATGGAGCCACGGAAGGTGGATCAGGAGGTGGTACAAGAATCTGTAGGTCAAGAACGAATGGCGTCTGAGCCTGTGAGTGTGGAGAGTAATGCTAGGTGGAGTGATATTGTGGACGGAGTGGGTGAGCGATGTGAGATGCTAAATGAAGTGACGTGTGAACAGAAGGATAAAATATCTGTGAAGGTGGAGGTTTTAGGTGATTTGCAATTGGATTTACCTGAATCGTTGCAGGAGGTGTTGAGGGAATTCCTGGTTACTCCTGAAGAGGAGGCCCCCAGGGGACTGATGGAATCTTGAATGTGGTGGGGGTAGTCCCTGGCATGATCGTGGAGTGACGTGTGAAGGGGATGTACAATTCAAAGTGCAGGAAGTGGAGGCCATTGTGCATAATGTTGATGAGCCTGTTGGGATGGAAGTGGGAGGGGATTCAAGGAAAAGGTCGGTGGGAGCATTAGAAGATGATGTGCTCACACCGGGCCAGTGCACCTGTAAGAGGGCTTGGGTGGAGGTGGCCCACAAAGAGAATGGTTTGAAAGACAAGTCAAGCTTACACAAGGGTACAGTGCAGAGGCCTCAGCGACACAGAGAAAAGCCCCCTATGCAATTTTCAGGTGTTTGACTGTAAATGCTAATGGCCTATGGGCAGAGGTCAAACAGAGGTGGATGGAGGTTATATTGCAACGTTACAATGTGGATGTATGTTTTCTGCAAGAACATAACTAAGTGTGGACGAGAGTTAACATTGAAAGGGGACCAGGTGTATGTGTGTAGTTCAGGGAAATTAAAGGGTGGGGTGGCTGTGGCATTGAAAGGGATCAGCCCATTTAGGGTATTAGCATGGGAAGAGGGGGAGTGGAGGAAGAGTGGTGAGAGTGGATGGAATATGGGGATGGTACGTGTTTGCTTCATGGGTGTTTATATACTGGCTGAGAATCACAGTGGTATTAAGGTTTAGTTTGTGAGGGGATTGGAACTGTGTCATCAGGAATAAGGATGTGGAACCTAGAAGGGTGGGGTGTGTGTTGGGGGAGTTGCATGATGCATTGAGGGATGCAGGGGTGGTAGACGTGGTTAAGGGAGATGGGTGGCAGGTGGATCACACTTTTGTAATAAGGGGATATGCAGCGCGGTTGGACCACATTTATGTAACAAGGGAAGTCAATATAGGGAGGGTTTTGGCGTTGGACATAGGGTTTTCTGATCATAAAGGTGTACTGGCAGATGTGGCATGGGAGGAGATGATTCGAAGATATGACAGTTATTGGAAGATGAACGTGAGCTTACTACAAGGGGATGGGGAGGAGAGTGATTTTGGGGAATGATGGGTGTCTTTCTGTTGTGATGGCAGGGATGTATTCGGGTTATGTTTTGGGTTGGTGGAAGATGTGGGCAAAGCTGGAAATTCGAGATTTTTACAGACGACTGGGTAGCGAGGAGGCGAAGTGGAAGTTTGGGTTGCAAAGATATTTGGAGGGACAGTTGAGTAGGTGTTATGAGGGAGGGGGGCACCCCGGGTGGGGGAAATAGAGGTTCTAAGAGGACGTTTGAGGGATCTTCAAAATGAGAGATTTGATGCTATATGGGCACGTGGGGGTATGAAGGAGGTCTTGTGGGGAGTTCGGCCATCCGGATGTGTGTTACGGAGGTTTCAAGAATGACAGAAGAGTACCACTCTCCTGGGCTTGGAGGTCAGTGAAAGGATGGGGAGATATGAGGTGGGGCAATCGTTGCAGACTACAGAGGGAATGAATAATTATGCGGGATCTTTGGTTTCAGAGGAAAATGGCATATGGGGAGGGAGAGGAAAGGGAGGGTGAGATTCTGGAGGAAGGGATCAGGGAAACCTTAGGAGAGACGGAGCATAAGGGGATGGGGGGAATGATTAGTGAGCATGAGGTGTGTGAGGTAGTGCAAAATTTGAGTCGTGGTACGGCCCCGGGATTATATGGGATTCCAAATGATTGTTATGTGGCAAATTGGAATATTATTAAAGAATGTTTGGTAAGGTTATTTAATTGCATGAAACACACAGGTTTGATGGGGGAGATGCAGCATACAGGTGTGGTGGTTTTGGTGGAAAATGGGGGAGGGGGAGGATGCTAGGAAATTATAGGGAGATCTCCCTCATGTGTGCGGACTATAAGATTTTTGCGAAAGTTTTGGGCAATAGGATGAAGATGGTGCTTGACGTAGTCATTCATCAGGGTCAATTTGGTATCCCAGGTAGAAGTATGAGTGTAGGACATGGGAAGATCAGGGATTTTGTGGCGGGACAAGGGAGGGGGTATCTTGGGGTTAGATTGGAAGGAGGCTTATGATTGTGTGGACAGAGGTATGTTGAGTGTAATATTGCGACGGCAGGGGTTTGGGGACGAAATCACGGGGTGAGTAGAAACTTTGTATAGAAATGCTATAATTAGGGTACAGGTGAATGGCAGGGTGAGAGCACAGGTGAGTATGGGGAGGGGTTTGTTTGAGGCAGAGATGCCCATGTCGCAGATCCTGTTTGCGTGTATGCAGGACCCATTTTATCGTATAATTACTGAGGGGTGGGGGAGAGGGGTTTTGGTAGCAAAACAGGTATAGTGGGATCGTAGATGACACGACGATATTGGTGGGGGAGGAGGGGTTGTGTAATGTGGGTCGTATTATTGAGGTTTTTGGTGGGGCAACGGGGTTGTGAGTGAATAGTGCAAAGTCAAAGTTATTGGAGGTGGGAATGGGGATTTGGGTGAGGTCTATGGTTGGTCAGCTGTGGAGCATATAAAAATCTGTGGTGTGGTGTACATGAAGGATAGTGTGACAGCTCGGACGGTAAATTCAGAGGCGGTGGTGGAGAGGCTATGAGAAGGATGAGAGGGTGGAGGGCGGGGGACGTGACTTTACAGCAGAGGGTGGTGGTTAATACTCTAGTGTACAGTAAGGTGTGGCACGTGGAAAGAAGATCACAGAGTGTATGTGAAGCAGAGGTACCTGAGAGCAGGGGTGAGAGGGAAAAACAGTGAGGTAATGAGGGATGTGCGGCAGTGGAGGAGTGGGAGGGATTTACGGGTGTGTGAGGATATGGTGCGGAATCTTTTGGTTGTGCAGATGCCTAAGATGTTGAGAGTGAGTCGGTTAGGGAACATAAATGGTATAGGGGTGGGGGTACAGGGGAGGCTTTATATCCAGTGTATATCTGGAAGGGGCTATGGGAGGGTTTCATAAAATCAGATTGAAGCCGAAGATTAGGAAAGCCGTCTTCTCCTCCCCACAACGCAGACAATTCCCCACACCTACCAATCCCATCCGATAAAGTACAGACCATGATGCTAAAATCCCTAACAAGAACCTATATACCAATTCTCCAACCTTCGGCTTCGACCGAAGCTTCCGGAAGCCCTTCCAAATCACCCTCCAATCATACATCGGGTAGATTTCTACTCCCTGTACCACCTCCCCTGCCTACCTACCCTCCTAGCCTACTTACCTTTACCCTCCGAG